>LN483424.1:621057-680789 GCA_900002565.1 Culicoides sonorensis
GGGTCAAGATAACCAATCGGGGGTGATTATAACCAAAGTGAAAATTCATTTTTAAAAGAGCCTCATGACTTTATTTTAAAAAAAATCACAGTCCAAAATCTAATGAACTGAAGTAAGTGAAGTTTATCAACTTCAAAAATACAAGTTTTCGAAATGTGAACACAAAAACATAAAACAAGGGAAAAAATTAAAATCTGAAACTTGTACAATTTGTAATTATGACGGTATCTTGTTAAAAATTAAAGAAAATTTTGCTATTGATCAGAACAAAAATTGTACAAGTTTCAGATTTTAATTTTTTCCCTTGTTTTATGTTTTTGTGTTCACATTTCGAAAACTTGTATTTTTGAAGTTGATAAACTTCACTTACTTCAGTTCACTAGATTTTGGACTGTTATTTTTTTCTTTAAATTTCATAACCAATTTTTTTATAACACAAAAAAAAGTTTTCAATACAAAAGTGACGACGACATCAGATAACAAAAATACAAGTTAAATGAATATAAAATATTCTTTGACACGCAAATTTTTTTTTTGTGTTTCTGATTTTATGATTACTATTTATTTACATTTTCTCTTACTTTACTTGTAACAAGAAAAAAACAGATAGTTTGACTTTATTTAGCAATATATTTTACAGTTGTCACGAAAAACTAGAAAACCAATAAATTTTTTATATTTTTAAAAGTGAAAATAGAACAATTGAGTTCAAAGACATACATAAATTTTCCTTTTACTCGTATATTTT
This sequence comes from Culicoides sonorensis, assembly GCA_900002565.1. Taxonomy (NCBI): domain Eukaryota; kingdom Metazoa; phylum Arthropoda; class Insecta; order Diptera; family Ceratopogonidae; genus Culicoides; species Culicoides sonorensis. Next base: position 621,806 of record LN483424.1, read on the forward strand.
TTTCATTTAAACATTTTTTTTTTGAAAGAAAATAAAACAAAATTTTGATAGAACAACTTCTTAACATTTCAATGTCTGCTAATGCTCAATCATTCAAATAAAAATATGAAGTAATTCCACTTAAAAATAAACTTTGAAAACATAATCTTTTTTTTGATAAAAAATCGATATTTTTATACAGAAATATGATTGATGGAAATTATGTCGAACATCAATATTTATTGAAGAGACCTAGAAATAAATTTATTTTTATTTTATTTAAAAAAAAAAACAAAATAAATTTTAAATATTTTGGTTTGCGTTAAAAAAAAGAACCAAAAACACTGAAATTAAATATTTACACATCGCTGTGTTGACAAGAATTATTTGATGAGTGCGGTAAAAAACACAACTCAATTAACACTATCAAGGTAATTAAAAAGTACTTATACTGTATTTGGATGAAATGTGATAATTTTAATTAAGACAGGTATGTTAAAATTATGCAATTTAAAAAGTTTCTCATCGAAACAAAAAATACAAAAAAAAATGATTGGAAGGAAATTCAATTTTATGTGAAAAAAACAGCAATATTAAGACTACGGAAAAAAATATTAAAAAACAGAAGGAAAAAACTTTTCTTATTTCCTTGTCAGACAATGTCACTTTGAATTAAATTTCAATCATTTACTTCTCGTTCTCTTTTATGTTTTATGTGTCAGAGGAAGTGTTGGTGCTTTGATAGCAAGAAAATTGGAAATGTAACAATTTTACTTCAAAAAAAAAATACTTGACTTTTAAAATGTTCATAATACATTGTTTTACGTCACTTTTGAAATTGAACGTATCAAAGTTACATGTGTTTTGTTGTTGTTGTTATTTTATTTTGTATGATGAAAAATAATTTGAGTTACAAAGTCAAGAAATACAACAAAGAAAGAGGAAAGAAGTGAAGAATTGAAGCGAAATATAACAAGATGTCAAAATAAATAAAGCGAAAGCCAAAGAAAAATCTAATAAGGTTTTTGTTGATTTTATTGTTCAAGGAAGAGAAAAACTTCAATAAAAAATTAACTGAATTAGATTTGAAAGTCAAAATTTTCAAGTGAGTAAAAAATAAAAATTTCCGAGAAACGAAAAATTTTCAAAATTGAATAAACACTCAAATATTGAGATCTAGACAGACACAAGAAATATTATGAAAAACATAAATTTTCTTGTTTATATTGACGTTTTCTTTATTTCTTCTTGTTCTCTATATAATATGATTTTATTTTTCATTTCTTTTATTTTTTTTTTGAAACACTTATAAATATGATGAGCAACATTTTATGTAGAACGTTAATGTAAAGGGTTTCCTTTAACATTGTCCTGCATTTTATCTTATATTTGTGTATATTTTTTGTTGTTTTGTTGTGAGACAACATCTTTTCACTGCTAAGTTCATTTTTTCTTTTATTTTACAGGACATTTCAATTAACTCATTCGACGCCGCTCCTAGAAATATTGAGTTTTGAACAAAATGTTCTTCTATGATTTATTCTTTAGGTAAAAATGAACAACTTTCTCTTCGATGAAAATTTCAGGTTTCATATAAAAATTTTACAGGACAGCCAAAATAAAATACGTATAAGTGCTACACAAATACATACAGAAATCTTGTACGAGAATGAAAAAAACGCGATTTTTCTTAAAAGTTTAGCTCATAATTTTTTAGTTTTTGGTTTAAATTCAAAAACCATTGAACTGTTTGATTCAAAACATCTTAAATTAAGACTCTGAAAAAGATTGACAAAGAATTTTTTTGATATGAACGAGAAAAGTGACTTCAAAGTAGGTGTTGCGTTGACGCAACGGATGACGCGAATGAGTTAAAATGCTCTTTTTGAAGCACGTCACTGGAAGGAGGTGAGCTTATTAAACTATAAAAATTTTACAAACAAAAAGAAATTTTAACGACGTTTAATGCAAACTTGCTGATGGGCTCCGATAAGTACTTGAAATGGAAGATCAAACTGAAATTAATAAGTTTACAGCTTACTAGTTCACATACTGACCACTGGATAAATTTCAGGTGCCAGACGAATCAATGACAATTATAGATATTCAAGTTCCATGGAAAAGTCATCTTATATAACCAGGCATTACCATTGATCAAGGTCTTACCTTCAAGCAGTACCATAAGAAAAATGAAGCAACTTCTTAAGTCACAACACTCATCAACGAAACTTTACCCAATCATTAACCGAAGTCAAAACTGTCTACAAACACCAAATATGTTATATATCCAAGAATGATAAGAACGAGTTATATCTAGCATTAATCTTTTAATCTTTCGGTCCATCATTTTTTAAATTCAGTTAACGGTTTATTGAAGATTTTTTCGATTTGAAGAGTGTTGTACAGGCGCATGGTTCGTGGCAGAACGTTATAAAAGCGCTATTGATGGAGTAAAACTTGATACCAAATAGTCCCATGTTTCTCACATTGAAGGCATTATCCCTTAAAGAGATCTCATTTCGCGCCGTAGTGATCAATGATCCATTGATTATTTTATGAAAGAAGACTCCATCGCTCATCAAGCGCCGAAATCCAAGTGATTCAAGTCCTAGAACGGCTAATCTTCCATCGTAATCTAAGTACGGGATCGAAAACTTCCTGAAAAGATATCTGGAAAATCTTGTTTGGACCCTTTCAAGCCTCATTATATGATCTTTATAGAAAGGGGACAATATTGATCCACAAACAAATATACTGTCCAGTTCTTTTATATAGTACCAATTTGTACAGAACCATCGTAAGATACTTCAAAATACTCAGAACAAAATTCTAAAGCTTTTCACTAATAAAAGTTACAGTAGCTGGAAAACCACTGGGCAACTCCATCTTGTTCCAAATTACTAGAAAATGCGATAAAAATTTCATTCATTAAATGCACTTTAACTCCTTATAATTTACGTACAGAGCGCGTTATACTTTTTTCCGCTATCTATACATACGAATTTTTTATAACTCTTATACCTTGCATAAAGCAGGCGTAAGCGTTAATCAGGGCATTTTCAGCTTTCAGTGTAAATGTCATCATTAGTTTATCAATTTTCTGTGATATTTAAGCCCTAAGACATGTCATTTTAAACATCAGATTAGCAATCAGGAAAGCCGACATGACATCAATGTAAATGCACTTTCTCAACCCATTTAAATTCCACATCAACTTTATTGAATAGACATACACTATCATTTCGATGACTACAGTATCATTGTCATTGTTGGACTTAAGTATCATCATACAAATATACGAATGAAGAACAATAATGACGACATTGTAAAGTTTGTCATGCTTTTACCCTTTTTCTTGTACGTTTTGTTCTTTGAATTACTTGCTTTTTTATTTTTTTTTCTCCGAACATGAGAAATAAATGAAGCAACGTATAAAAAACAGAAATCTTTATAAAACACCCTCTTTCTTGTCTTTTCATTTTATTAATGTTGTATTATTAGTGTTTTAGAGTAACCGATATAGTGGTGTAGGAAATGTTTAAAAAAAAACGAGGAAAAACAAAATCAACGAAGTGTTAAAAAATTTCTTGTTCCAATCTTTAAGAGAGATGTCCTTATCATTTTTGGAATGTGACCGTTGTCTTACATTAAATTAACTTGATATTACATTTGTCCTTAATAAGTGGAATAACTAATTTAAGACCAGAAATTTGCTGACTCAATGAAAACTTTAATGACGGTATTTTTTTTATTATTTGTTTTATTTATAAATTATTGTGCAATAATAAGAAAGAAAAAAAAAATGAAACACAATTTCTTTAATAATATTTTTTTTTCCTTATAATTTGCTTGCTTATAATTTTTTTTTTATCTATGTAGGTCTGTGTTATTATAAAAAAAATTAAATAAGCAACCATGGTAGTGTCTAGCCACGAACCTTATTAATAATAAGATATAAACAAATAAATATGAAAAAAAATAAGTAAACAAGCATAAAATAATGGCATTACGCGCATTGAAGATGATTCTTTCAATGAATAAGGAGTACAAGAAGAAGATGGAAAAAAAATAAAAATGCGCATATCTGCTTTTAAAATCTCATGAATGTTTTATAATCATTGCAATAATAAGACAGTAAATTTTGTGTTTAAGCAAGTTCCTTGAGTTCTTTAAAAAAAAATTTGTAATGTAAAAAACTGAAAATAAGAAGAAAAAAAATTCAAACCAATTTTCATGTCTAAATAACTTATTAGCTATTTTACAAGTAGGATTTTCAGTTACAAAACTTCATGAAAAATTAAACTATTACCTGAATTGAGCACGTTCTTGCCATAGATTTTAATGTTTCAGTAATAGTCAATGTGAAAAACCAAGGTAATCCAAGTTAAAAAGCTTAAAATGAAAAACTCATAAAACTCGGTGAATACAGCATTTGAAAAAACCCATGACCATTTAACTTAATTATGATTTTTATATACGGGTAATGCTGTTGCTGCTGCTGCTGTATTTTTATAACCATAGAAATTTTATTATTTGAGCTATATCATAAATTTGTATCGCTCTTGGCTTATTCGTGTAACTGAAAATGTTGGTATTCTATTAATTTGAAATCAGCATCGTGGTTTTCTCTGTTATTTTTATGATTATTGGGCTTTGATTAAATACGTTTATAAATTTATTGGTTTTGAAATGAAAATATATGTGTTTAAAAGGTTGAGACTTAACAGTATATTTCAGATAAGCCCATTATGGTAATGGACGCCATATTGCAATGAAATTTTTATCGATTATCTAAAATGGCCCAGGTTTTTCTTGGCAATTCTTTTTATCGAAGTAAATTACAGCATACGTCAAACCTCGACAATTAGCTTTTATCCTGTCAACCGAAGCAGTCGCATCTTTTTCAATGCAGTTCCCAGCATCAAATTCAGCTCCTATGAGATGAAATTCAATACGTTCACTACTTAGCTCGACGAATATTGAGATTCAAAATAAATGATGATGATTTCAGACTTTTAATTGGTGAGGGCTCCTATATATACGAAAATTAACGTTACTTGGAAGTCGGAGGATAACTTATTTTTTTCATAGAGTATGTAAAATATTCATAGAATGCTTGAATTGACTTTCTGAATGCAATTAATTTGCGAATCAAAAAAAAAATTTTTTTTTGTGAAATTCAATGCAAATTTCTCTGAATCACGTTTCATTTTTTTTTTTGTAAATTCACTTGTTCAGTTATTTCAGCTTGATAGGCAAAAAGAAAAAAAAATCTTGCCTTTAGCTCACACTTTTGCGTTGCTGTGACATGATTTAAATCAAAATATTAATTTTTTTCTGAACTTAGTCAAGACGTGTGATATCTTATGTCATATTCTTTCTTAAATAAATATAAATGTTTGTAAATTATTCACTTGCATAATAAAAGTTAACGAATTAAGACATAACACGGTGTTGTAAACAAAAATTATGAAGCTTTTTGAATTTTTAACATTAATTGTTTTGATTAAAGGTGTAAGTATCCAATTATGTCCATTATTTGAAAAATGTTAAGGAATATATTTTTTTTAATATTTTCCCAGTCCTTATGCATACCTTTACCACAAAGGCAGCCAAATGAAATTCAAAGGAATGCCATCGATTTAGCTGACTTGTATTTGTTTGATCGACAAAGTTATTATCAAGCATTGGCAACCCATTATGATAATAAACTGACAAACTTGAGAGAACGATTTCCAGCTCCAGCTCCACAACCAGCTCCTGTAGCTCCTCTTGCAGTTAATCGAGCTAATACAGGTAATGTTGCTCCCGCTAATTCACCTATGGCAGTTCAAGCTGGTGCCCCCCCCATGTCCATGGTTAATTCCGTTTCCGTTAATTTCCATTCTGCTGATCGACCCAATGCAGTATCCGTAAATCCTCCCAATGCAGTAGTCGTAAATGTTCCATCCAATCCGACCAATGCCAATCGAGTTGTTGCTACACGTGTCAATACTCGTGACGTTTCATCAATTGACTCACCTGAAGATGATGATCCTGTCGTTCTCTTCAGTGTCGAAAGAGAGCCTGAACCAGATTTTGATCATGAAACTGCTTTTAACGATGAAACCGAATTCGATCATGACAGTGATTCTGAAATTGAATTTGAAACTGTTGAAGATTCCCATGGCGAGGCCGAGTCCGATTTTGAAATTGAGGACGTAAGAAATCGTTCAAATCGTGATGCTGACGAGGAAGATTCCAGTTTCACTTAACGGTAAAATATTATTTAAGATCACTTTTAATGTAATTCATTAAATTTAAATTCCAATTTAAAATTTTAGGGAGGTTCTTCACAAATGTTTAATATTCACATTCAAATAATCAGTTGCACTAATATTCCAATTAACTTGCACTGGCGCACTAAAAGCTGAAAAAATAATAAAAAAATTGTTAAAAATAATTCAAAATATAACTTTTTTAATGACCTAATTAAATCTCTGTGACTCTGATCAAATGCCAGTTCCAAAGTCCTTTAATTTTAGACTAAGCGCTATTTTCAATGAACTTCAGCAAATTTTCAACTTTTTTAACTGTTAATTTACGAAAATTACTATTTTTTTAATTGAAAAAGCTGCTTTTCCAAGAATATTTTTTTTAGATACTTAAGTCTGCTGACTTGTCACACAAATGAACATGAAAATTATTTTACGCATTCATTTAATGTAATAAAAAAACGTTTTGATGCGTAAATGCCTGACATTTACCAAAATATTTTTTATTTTGAAATATTTCTAAAAAAAATCGTTAAAACGTGATCAAAAATGGAATATTTTGACTTATTTTTTTTGTTAAATAAGTGAAAATTTCTCATCATAATTCAGTTTCATATCACACTTTTACAAAAAGAGACGTCAAAATACAATGAAATTACAAATATTTTTAATTATTTTACATTTTCTGAATGACAGTGTAAGTGATTTAACTTTTTTGAATAAATTCAGTGATTAACATAAAAAATAAATCTAAACAGATTTCAGGCCATCCAACATTTGGTAGATTTGGTAGAACTAGAAATTTACTTGAATCGTATTTGACGAACCGTCAAAACCATTATCAAAGGAAAGCAGATCATTACAATGAAAAATTAACAAATTTGAGGGAATTATCACAAATTAATGCTCGCACAGTTTTTGTACCGAATTCAAGGCCTAATGAAATCATGCCAACAGTCATATCCAATTCTGTGAATATCAATATACCAAGTGCTTTTAAAATAAGTAATTTTAAAACACCAGCTGATCCAATTATTTTACCTGATCCTGTTCCAGTTCCAGATCCAAGTCCTGATCCTATTATCGATGAAATTGAACTTGAATCACCGTGTGAAAATCATAACGTTTATTTAAATGGAATTGAACATATTTCAATGGCTTCAAGCAATCAAGGAATGTTTTTCACAAGATAATTCAAGGTCATCATCATAATTTGTTTTAACAAGAATCTCCTTTAAACTTCAATTAACAGATAAGGACTTTGCTTAAATTACTTTTTAAAGAACATCATCATAATCATCACCCTACAATTCAAAATAATGATTATAATTTCATAAGGACTGTGTGGTACACACACAAGGAGAGAAGACAAACGAGGATAATTTCACATTTCCTTTTCAATTTTCTACAGTGTGCTTTGAACAATCATCATAGACAGAACAATAATTGTACATTTTCCAAATTTCCTCTTTTCAATTATTTTATCACAAATGTACAGACACACACACACACATACACATACATAGAGATACATGCCTTACAGAGCATGAATGAATTCACTTTCAAAACAAATGAATTGATGTTAAATCTTCTCTGTTATTATTATTTCATTCATTCATTTCATTTTAACAGAGAATTTCAAATGAGTTCCTCTCTCATTCAATTTTTTTTCATTGAGAGATGAAATTTTTATGTGTTCATTTAACGTATAATTCATGATTTAAGTCCCATCTGAGTGCACTATGAGCACTACTCATAGAAAATCGTTTTATTTATGAACCTGTTAGCTTCATTTAAATTTTTTTTTTCTTTCTTTTTATCATCATTATCATTCACGTTCTTTTGTTTCATTGTATATAAAAAAAATGTTATAATTATAATATTAATTGTAATGAAATAAATAAATAAGTACACTTACACATATAAGTTGCTAATTAAAAACAATTGATGGTAATTTATTCATGCTGGTTGTGGTGTAATTTTTCTGTTTCAGACTCAGACTTGGCCACATGCATTTTTTCATTGAAAAGGAAGAATACAAAAAAAGGATACAATTTTTTTATTATGATGATTTCTTTCATATTCATAACTTTGCACATGTTTTGTTATTATAATACTTGTGATTTAGAGTTAAGAGCTGTTTTGTTGTTCATTTTTTTCTATGTGAATTGAGTTGAGTTGAGTGTTTTAGATTATGAATAAAAATTAAAATAAAAATAATTTGTATGTTTTTTTTGAGGGCACTTATAAGTGAATGTGATTTTTTAATGATAAATTTGCGTATCACTGTCATGTTATGTTAAATTGGAAATGGTATTGAACATCGTCATCACATGTAACGAATATGAACAGAAAGATTTTATTCATTTCATTTAAGAGGTCGGATTGCCGGATGGTGAAAGGATTTCATTAAAATATTAATTAAGTCACCACATACACAGCTGCTACTAATGATTTTTTTTTCCTGTTTCCCCTTTTGTTTCTGAACATTATGTATTATTTTTATTGAACTTACGCAAGTTTTTTGTATGTGGATACCATAATTTTATTAGTATTTCTGGTCCGTTATTAATACGAGAGATCATGTTACGCAATGTCCTTCCTGTGTGTATGAAATTTTGTGTGTATATGAAAAAAATGAAGGATGGAGGTGTAAACGCTTTATGTGAGCGCATTTCATTCCAATAAAGGTAACCGGGGTTTTCTCTGTGGAGTTCAGGCTGTGCTCTTGTTGAGCATACACTCTCAACCCAAGACCAGTGAGGCACCAGTGGAAGATAATCGTGCTCCCACAGAGAATGCAGGCGATCTACAAAATTTCTCTGAATCGATCGTTTCAGTTCCCTCATGAGTTGTGTCTCATGTCTCTTTCTGTAAGATTTGATATGAAGGGTATTCCTTGGAAGACCTCCTCTTTGGCTGCCTTGGTACATGGTGGCAAAGTTCTGAAGGGTCGTTTCGTAAGGTATGTCCAATCCAACCAAATTTTCTTCTCCGTAACTCCACATTAAGCATGGTAGTTCCTAGATATAAATTCTGTTCAACCAGATACGTAGAACTCGTCAGCTCGCTTTGAATTTGTTAAGGTTCACTGGTTTACTTTGTAAGCGTCACTCAAAGATCTCCGCCTGCATCGCTTTGTCAGAAAATGAATTCATTAAAAATTATCACTGACAGACACATCCCATAAGCATCTTTTGTACCCATTTATTTCAAATTACCCAAAAATTCTCAATCCACAGCACATGAAAGGCTTGAATTAATGCCTTAATTTCGTTATGAGTCAGTGTATAATGAACACACAGATGTTTCCACAATTTCTATCAATTACTGACACAGTTCAAATGACACATCATTCAAAGTTTATTAATTTCTTTATTAACTTGAAAGGTTTTATGGTACACATCGCAGTGGTTGTATAAAATTCTAATAAAATTAATAACTGATGATATTTACATTTAACAAATAAATTGAGACTTCCCCGAAAATTTTATTACTCCTCACAATGATTAATTAGCAATACATTATAATTAATTAATTGAAACTCAAGTATGTCAATTTTGAGTATGAACCAGGGAAATTAATTTATTATAAAAAAAAATAAATAAAATACCCAGAGAGCAAACAAAATCAAGGTTCATACTTGAGCCCTGAAGCAATTCACGTTTACATAATAATAAAATAAATATGTAAGTGCATACATGACTTTTTCGCGTAATTATGCTTTATTTTTAAACGCAACACATAAATTAAATGCTTCATAATATGCAATTAAAATGTTTTAATTATTTTGTTATCATACTTAAAGATTTTTTTTTTTAATTTCGCATGTACTCACAATAAATCATTTTTACATTAACGTCATTTTAATTTTCGTTTTTCAATTTTACTTCATCATTTTATTACATAATTGATTTTATTTTATTTTAAAGCTATATTATAAGACATTGGAACTGCAAATAATAGTAATTAATTGACGATTTTTTTTTGTTTTGTTTACTTTTGTTTTTTGATATAAAATAACTTTGGGCACCATGTACCTTTTGCGATAAAACTAAAATGATACTTTCTCTTTCAGTCGTGATTTATTTCAACATAAATCTGATAACAGAGTTACAATGTTAAAATGTTATGAAAACAAATAATTTTTTTTTCTCTTCTCTTGTTTCGTGATAAAATAATGAAATAACAGAAATGAAATGAAAAGTAATTGAATACACATAATGTGTTTGAAATTGGTTTTAAATGTTGAGGTACAAGTTGATTAGAAGACCAAATATCAATAAAATAAATCAAATTTAACTAAAAATTTGTAATGTGCTAAAAATTTCAATGTACTAAAAACTTCAATGTACTAAAAATTTCCTCGTTCTAAAAATTTCAATGTACTAAAAATTTCAATGCACAAATATTTTCTCGTTTTAAAAATTTCAACGTACTAAAAATTTCAAGGTACTAAAAATTTCCTCGTTTTAAAAATTTCAAGGTACTAAAAATTTCTTTGTATTTAAAATTTCAATGTATTAAAAATTTAAACGTACTAAAAATTTCCTAGTTTTAAAAATTTAAATGTACTAAAAATTTCAAGGTACTAAAAATTTCCTCTTATTAAAAATTTCAAGGTACTAAAAATTCTTCGGTTCAAAAATTTCAAGGTGCTAAAAATTTCCTCGTTTCAAAATTTTCAATGTACTAAAAATTTCATAGTTTCAAAAATTTCAATGTACTAAAAATTCCCTCGTTTTTAAAATTTCAAGGAACTAAAAATTTGCTCGTTTTAAAAATTTCAATGTGCTAAAAATTTCCTCGTTTCAAAAATTTCAATGTACTAAAAATTTCCTCGTTTTAAAAATTTCAATGGACTTAAAATTTCCTCGTTTTAAAAAATTTCAAGGTACTAAAAATTCCCTCGTTTTTAAAATTTCAAGCAACTAAAAATTTGCTCGTTTTAAAAATTTCAATGTGCTAAAAATTTCCTCGTTTTAAAAATTTCAATGGACTTAAAATTTCCTCGTTTTAAAAAATTTCAAGGTACTAAAAATTTCCTCGTTTTAAAAAATTTCAAGGTACTAAAAATTCCCTCGTTTTTAAGATTTCAAGCAACTAAAAATTTGCTCGTTTCAAAAATTTCAATGTACTAAAAATTTCCTCGTTTTAAAAATTTCAATGGACTTAAAATTTCCTCGTTTTAAAAAATTTCAAGGTACTAAAAATTTCCTCGTTTTAAAAATTTCAATGTACTAAAAATTTCCTCGGTTCAAAAATTTCCTCGTTTTAAAAATTTCAAGGTGCTAAAAATTTCCTCGTTTTAAATATTTCAATGGACTAAAAATTTTCACGTTTTAAAAATTTCAAGGTACTATAAATTTCAATGTACTAAAAATTTCAAGGTACTAAAAATTTTGATTTAATAATTTCCTTTTCATCAGAAATTTTTTTTTGATACTCTATCAATTGAAGTATTTTGCTTTATTTTGTGTTTGAATTGACATTTTCTCCGAAAAACTTATAACGATCACTAAATTATTTTGATTTTATAAATCCATTTCCTTCCATATCGTCCTTTGTCCAACCATTAAATTTATGTAAATTAATGACCAAAATCGATGTTAAATCACGTATCATGTGTCTTTTTGTCTTGTCCATCTCCCCAATAAAAAAAATAAGGAATTAGCTGCCGCAGCAAATCCATAGTTTTGATTGCGTGTTCATTTTCATAATATTTTCATCTATTTTATTTAATAAATATTTCATATTTTCATTGAAAATGTCTTTTTAACGGTTTTTTTCAATATTTCAAATCAATTTTTATTTTGACAGCTCGAATAATCTGAATCGGAATCTGAAATCGGAATCGGAATCTGAAAACTGAATTTTGATGAAAAGAATGTATCACGTACCCTGTACAGAAAATTTTAAATTATAACATTTTTAAAACAATTCAATTGATGTAATTGAAAAATGTTATTAAAAATAAAAAAATTTAAAGGTGTTCTACAATTCGAAAGTAAGTTTTCACAAAAAACGTTTTTAATAAGAAAAATAAATCGGGTGGGACACAATGTTCTATGCAATATACTAAAATATGTTAAAAATATGCGAAGTAAAACCCTTAGTTTTGACGTTTCACTCAAAACAAAAATATTTGATAAATTTCAATCTCATGCATATTCAGATATTTCAATCATTTGGTCATCATCATCACATTTGAAATAATATCAAATTGTATTTGATGAGGATTTTTTTCTACTTAATTTTATGTGAATCGTGCATATTGAATTGTTTGAAAAGTTATTGATCTCATATATCTCTGTTGAAAAATGTTTGTATGGTCCCAAAATTCAATTGTCTATTAAAATCAAACAAAAAAAAATTATATTTAACATAGAAAATTAAGCAAAACTGTTTGAAGAGCAAATAAAAGTGTTAAATTTTAAATTAAACAATCCAAAAAATATATGGAGCAGACAAATCTCAAATAAAACAATAAAAAAGGGGATACGCACACACACACACACACAGACATATTTGAGATTCCAACTAGAAAATGATAATAGAACGAAAGAGGACAGTGATTAAAAATTTCATTAAATAGATTTACACATTCATGAACTATCATTTTCCTCTATTATTATCATTTTTTTTGTTGAAAAAAATTCATGGATTTTAGATGACACATAGACACGACATGGATGTGGAAATTACAAATAAAAAAAATCCAGTAAAGACAGTTTCATTAAAGACTCTATTGTTGTGCTGCATAAATTCCGTATTCTATTGTTTTGTGGTTGGAAAAACATGTCGACTTCAAACTTTTTTAAATCATTCTCATTTTTTTTGTTCTTTTTTTCATTTTTATCTGAAATGCAGAGAAAAATATGTCAGATATTATCATGCAAAGAATAAAAATTCACAGTCTTATCATTGTTTCATATCAAAACTCAAAGCGTAAATGCCAGTTGGAGTAAAATGAAAATTTCAACACAAAAAAATGAAGCTTGTTTTATAAATTGGGTGTTAGAATGTGATGCTATGATATGAATATGAAGGTTTGACACGTATATCACGTTTGAACAATAGAAAAGAAATTTGCATTTTTTTTGTTGTTGTTTGCAATTGCTCCCTTATTTGAAGCATGATGCCCAACTGATGATGAATAAATAATTAAAAATCAACTATGAATATATATATTTTTTCTTCATTAAGTTTTTTTTTGCTGTTTTAAATTAAATAATTCAGTGAAAGAAAAAGTGTAACTGGCAGTTTGTAATGTTAAATAAATGATTATGTGACACATTGGATGTCCATTTGAGGTTTTTCAGTTTTTTTTTTATGTTTTTACTCATTTTCCCGTGGTTGTGGGCTCTTTCAACGTCTATTCGACCGCCTGTCTGTCAGTGCCACCTTGTAATTCGAAATACTTGAAAGTGTCTACAAAACCTAAAAAACTCTTCAAAAGGAAAAACAGATAAAACATGTCTACAAAATTTAAAAAAAATCTAAAAAACTCTAAAAAAAGTCTTCAAAGCTGTAAAAAAAGTCAAAAAACTCTAAAAAAAGTCTTGAAAGCTGTAAAAAGTCTAGAAAGCTGTAAAAAAAGTCTACAAAGCTATAAAAAGTCTACAAAGCTGTGAAAAAGTCTAAAAAACTCTAAAAAAGATCTAAAAGCTGTAAAAAAGTCTACAAAGCTGTAAAAAATTCCGAAAAACCCTGAAAAAAGTCTTCACAGCTGTAAAAAAGTCTACAAAGCTATAAATACAGTCTAAAAAACTCTAAAAAAAGTCTTGAAAGCTGTAAAAAAGTCTACAAACCTGTAAAAAAGTCTACAAAGCTATAAAAAAGTCTAAAAAACTCTAAAAAAACCTTCAAAGGTGTAAAAAAGTCTACAAAGATGTAAAAAAGTCAAAAAAAGACTCGGTTCGTTGTGTAAAGCTTCCCCATCATTGAATTTTTTTACTAAAGTAGTCATGAATCGGACATTCATCTAAAAAAACAGTTCATGCATATTTTTTTACACAAACATTAAATTAATCTATTCTTTAGGGACACTCTCATGTATGAAGAGTAATCATAATAACTATAAAGGAATATCCATTTCATATCCACACATATTTGGAAAATTTCCATAAATAATTGTCGACAAATTTTATTGATTGTTTTCCTCTGTTCAACTGACATTGAGCTAATATACACTTGTTGTTATTCCAATCCCTCCCGAACTACTCTCACTACAATTGCCCCATAGTTGTTTGCATGTAGCATTTAATTGAATTTGTCATGTTTTGCGTTTAAAAACATGAGACCTGTTATATCAAATTTGTGTGTGAGTGTGTGACTATTGTAGATTAGAGTTGTAGAAATTCGATGCCATTTATTTTATAATATTTATTCTTATGATATTAGTTCAAATTAAATACCTTGTTGGTCACAGACAACGAATAATGAGCGAGAGAAAAATATCGAGATATGATACAAGCAATTGCGTGTTTGCTCATATCAATACTAGTTATAAAATAATAATAAAATCTTTACAAGTCATTTTTGCCATTTAATAGATATTATTGCTTAAAGGTGCATTAATAATCGCGTAAAAATACAAGTAACAACAAAATAAATGATGCACATTATATAATGAGACATAAGTTGTGTGTAATTGTAATTGTAAATGAAATATAAAAATCACGGCGAAAAAAAAATTTATATGAAGATAAGATAAAAGTAAACACACAAAAAGTAATATAAAACTGAAATGGAAAATAATAATAATAATAATAATAAGTACCAAACCTTGATATTTAATTTACGATTACTGCGTTTTTATTATCTTTGCTACAACACACAAAAAAACACCAATTTTTTTTTTATTTTATTTATTTTTTATTATTATTAGTAGTTTGTATCAAGAAAATGAGATGCTCGGGTCCACCTTCGTTTATTTTTGAGGTGTTAAATTGCATCGTTATTTTTTACTGCCGTACATGCACACAATTATTTGATTTAGTCTCATGATAATAATTATGTGAAGCACACACAAAACTTGACTGAGAAATGATATACACTGATTTCTCATCTAGATAAATATTGAACTGCTTGTGTAAATTTTCCATTTTTGCTTAGGTGGACATTGCATGTATATGGGTGATCTTGCAAAAAATAAAAAAAAATTCAATAAAAATAATGTGAACAAACAACACAGGAAGGGCACTAAAATTTTATTATAAGTGTGTATTAATTTGCAATCAGATATAAATTTTTTGCTGATTATAATGATCGTTCACGCAAGGATTTCAACAAAAATAACTAATGTCCTGTCAACACCTTAAGTAATTACAAAAAGATAAATGAAATGAGAATTAAATTGCACATGATTCTTTGTCTGATTGGATTTGTAGTTTAAGTCACTAAAGACGCTATTTGATGACTAATTTTATCTAGACTTCTTTAAGCTTGACACCAAAAACAGTTGAATGGAGCTGGATAAGTTCTTTCATTGACAAAATTTTGGTTCAAGCAATTTCGGAGATAATATCTTTAATTAAACTGTACAACAAATAAAAAATATTTTGCTATAAATGACATTATTTACCCCTCACCGGTTCTTTAAGGGACTGTAAAGTCGTTTTTTTTAAGTGTAAGTGTTAATAATTCTGGCTCGGAATTAAATTTTAACGAAAATGGGAATGACGCATTTCCGTACAAGTCCCTAGAGTGTAAGGTCCAGCTGAACGCGATTGTTTTTCTAAGTCAAATTCCATTTGAATGCTGTCATGGATGAAATTAAGATCACAAAAAGTTGAGATTTCGTTAAGAATTCCTAAAAGACCTTTAAAATCTTCTGGTTTAAAGTTTTTGACACGTTGTGTTCTCCATGCAACTGTCATTGCCTCCGTTTTGACATTGTCAATGACAATAACATCCAATGGACGAAGGTCAAGCAGTATGTCGAGTGCCCTATTAGGAATGTTTCTAAACGCTCGTGTGATGCCTAAACATGCTAGACGTAGGACTTTTGCCAATCGTTGCTTTGCTGTTTGACTATCAACCTTTTGCCACCATACGAATGCACCGTATGTGATCATTGGTCTAATCACAGCAGTATATAAGTACTTTGTAATTTTTGGTTTTAACCCCCAACGTTTACCTCCTAGGCTCGTGCATCCCATAAGAGATGAGGTTGCTGTTTCTGCTTTCTTGCGAATGTGTGTGTGGTTATTTGTTGCATCTTTATGCTAATCACAAAAGCCATAAAGATAAATTTATTTAAAGTAGGGTGATCGGCTGCATGAAAACCCTTACGAATATTGTGTGGAAGGCCAATAATGGCATATTAACACAAAATTTGATATAAAATAAAAAAAAAAATCTTTTTAAAAAATTGCAGAAAATCCATCTATTTATAGCAATTTGTCATGGTTTTAAAAAAAATATTTTATATATTTTCGGGGAAAATTCATCCCTTTAAATTATTACTGCGTATTACCAAAATTATTGAAAACAGGCGTGACACAAACTGGTGCATTTAAAATTCTTAACACACATTGTATCATTGATGTGATTGTATCATTTTACAATTTTTTTGAATAGTTCATGTCTGATATTTCTTCACCCTTGTACTCATTTTATTGTTTAGTTCAAGTAAAAGTAAAAAAAATGGAAAATGAAAAGAGCAATTGCAAAAAAAAATTCTATTCTAATACGAGATCCTTAAATACATGTTCTCATTTCTTATGGGAACGATATTTCATTTTATTTTTTTTATTATGCAGATTAAATATTTTCTGCTCCTCGTTCGTACGCTGTCTGGAATATGATGCATATTTTATATTTTGTGTTCAGTTTATCGGCCAAATGAAGCAGAAAATGTGCATTCAAATATTATTATTATTATTATTATAGTTTTGCTCACTTATGATGACTCCTCTTTATATATATTAAGTGTGTTCACCGCGCACTGCTTCCATGTTCAATTTTCGCATATAATAAAAATGAAATAAAAAATCAAATGAAAGAAAGTATTTTTTCAATTAAGTTAAAATGTGAAGCATGTTCATATATTTTGCTCACTTCACATATACGATTACATAAAAAAAATACACTTTGCTGTCTAAATTGTCTGTAATAAATATTTAGATCGTTGTATAAATTTTCTGCGAAATTGCCAAAATGTTTGAATAATGTTTGTAAAAATGTATTTCAAGCACAATAGAATTTATTATTTCTTTAGATGAGGAATTAAATAAATCATATTTATTGACTTATTATTTTTCATGGCTCTTATAAGAGAGTTAAATTATGTCTCATTTTCATATAACTTTAAAGATAATTTCACATCACATACTAGCACACTAAACAATTGCATGATTATCTTTTCATATGCATTTTATCGTCGTCGGTTCTTGCTGAAAATGTTTATTTTCTTCTTATTTGTTGTTACCTTTTATTATAACTTTAAATTAAACTGTTTTAATATAATCTTGTCATTATTATTATTATTATCTTAGAGAAAAGAAGAAGCAGAGCTCATTCTTACAACAAAAACAAAAAAATAATGAAGTATTAATGCTGTAGTTGAAACATAATTAGGATTCTAGTGACAATACTTCACATTATTTTATTTTAAAATGAATAAAGTGCATTGTTCTTTGTTCTACTACATTAAATTTCATCTTTATATTATTTTAAATTACAGGTAAGAGACATGGAGACTGGAATTCTTGGATGCAAATACTAATAAATATTCATGATAATATCAGGAGTTGTAGTGAGTAAGAGGAAATGATGGCGCTTTGAATTGAAATCTTGGGAACATGAAAAAAAAATTGAAGAAATGGATGAGGAAAGTAAAGGAATTTCAGCAAAAAATTTAATCATTGTCTTTCAGGAAACTAATTTTCCACATAACATATCAGAGCTTATCATCAGGGAGATCGAAACACGGAAAAGTGACTTAAAAGTCGAAAAATAGTGAGCGACAGATTAGCAATGGAACGGATTAAGAGGCTAAAAATGGCAATATACACAATTTTGAACTCATTCTTCGGTTTTGGAGTAAAAAAATCATATTTTCGTAAGTTTTAGGTAAAAGTGACCTGAAGCAAAATTGTAGAAAATATTTTAAGCTGCAACTTTGCTGAACTGACCAAGTCGATATTTCATATATTAAGAGGCTAAAAATGGCAAAATACATAGGTTATTTTTTTCAGTTTTGTGATACAGCTTACCATAACTGATCGGTGCTTGGATAAGTTACAAACCCTGGAGATTGCTGGAGTCAAAATCTGCATCTGTGTCGACAGTCAAGCTGCTATTAAAGCTTTGACTTCCTTACAAATCTGTTCTATATTAGTTCTTGAGTGTGTAATTGTTCTTCAAGATCTATCCAGTTATAACGAACCTTTGATAAGTGCCAGGTCACAGCAATCTACATGCTAACGAACAAGCTGATATACTTGCTAGAAATGGCATTTCTGCGATCAATCATTCTGCTGTATATCTGTTTTGTGTATGCTAGATTGAGTGGTATCACGCTAGGTGAGTATTTCCCCAGTATTGATTCCATCATAAAAGTGAAAGTGTCTGCCCTTGAAAGATATCAGAAATAACCCTCTTTTTGACCATGTTTACCGAAACGGCCTGATGAAACAAGGACTGTCCGAAGATTAAATAGTAAAAAAAATGTTAATTGGGACTCGAGAGAAGCCACGGCCGAAATAGAACACAAAAGAGTAGACAATTGAGAAGTCAAAGACAAAAAGTTCGTCCAAGTCAGAGTCAAAGTACAAGCGAAGAATTCAGAAGCTTTCCTGAACTGAACCAAGTCTAGTGGACTTCTTTCTTTAGTCATCAGATATGATGATAATGGGTATGCACAATGGACTCGTCTGTAGGTCTGAGTGCTGGTTCTCTTCTGAGACTACCCTAAAAATCTGATCTGATTTTCACTGCATCGAACCCGTGACATCAATTTGACATCCACATCATTGAGTCTCCAAAAATCATCCCATAACTATTCATAAATAAACACCCTTGTCGCCCTACGATGAAATTTTTTGTAGTTAATTTATTTTCAATCAACATAATTAAAATTATTTCCCCAAACATAAAAATTTATTATTTCAAAGTGACTACATCAATTAAAGATAAGGTTTAATTTACTCCTATGACCACTAAAATAATTTAATATTCATTGTCCAAAAATAAAAACTAAGTGAACAACACATCACATATTATCATTATTATTATAAAATAAATATAATTTACACATATTTGCCTATACATTGAAAATTGGACAAAAGAAGAGTTAAATATAATTATTTTGTAGCTTCACCTGTATGATGAACTCATAAAATTTTCCAAAACCAAAATTTTAGTCACGTCCATTTTGATTACAATTATTCGGGAAAATATATTGCGGCTAACTTTACCGTTAATAAATTATTATTATTGACAATTGTGTATGTGTGTGTGTATGGTCCTTATCTGATGAACAACAATCACATACACATTTAAAAATACATAATAAATTATAAATTTTATGCAAAACTCCAATCATTATTTTCACAGAAGAGTAATTTGTGTTAATTGAATTTTCAATTATTTATTCACATATTCTGAATATAACTTTTTTATTTTAACTTTTTTTTTTGGTGACGATGATGATGATGATGACAATATGAACACATAACTAAAATCAATAAAATATAAAATAAAATGGTGATTTTCGTGTTAGTAACTGTGGTTTGTTGTCTTTAATGGAATGTGGTTAACGTATTTTAGAAGATACATTTAAAACAATTTTTCTCGTTTCAAAATAACACGGTAAATGCTTATTATTATTTTTATTATTGTTTGGACATTCAATTCAATAACAATAAAAAAGCACACACACACTTTTTCTCGAATTCCACTTTAAATACAAGTAAAATTCGATCATGAAAATGACTTTTACATGTTATCTCATAAATATTGGCAAAAAAAACATATAAGTGCATAATTATTATTATTGTTATTACTTCGTATTTTAGACATTAATGACAAATTTTTATATGTCTATTATGTAAATTAAGTTTAAAATTAAAATTATTTTTGTTGTTATTATTGCACTTTAACTTGTTTTTATTTGAATAACATAAAATAAAATAATCATAAAAATAAATATGCATAAACATATGAAACCGTCTCACATTTCACAATACATGATATGAGGAGGTCAATAAATGTGGAATATTTGTGGTATAACAGAGAGAAGAAAAAAATTTACAGATACGGTGTTAAATGAATGGTTAAAAATAAAAAAAAGAGAAAGACAGAACAAAATTTATGAATGGCAACAAAATATTGAAATGTTGTTTTTTTTTTGTATGAAAACCGTGTTTTTAAAACAATAAAAATGTTAATTTTATATTTACAAGATTATAAATATTCATAATGAGGATGACTTTTGTGTGTTATCTTGTACAAATATTTTGTTTCACGATTTTTATGACATTCAAAGATATTTTGATTTTAGTACGAAAAATCATCGTTAAATTGCATTATCTTGAGATTAACATAACATATTATTATAAGTTGATGAAGTTCTTTTATGATTAAATTTAAATGTTTAATTATGCGAAACAATTTAAATTATTATTATTATTATGAAAGAAAAATGAATCACATCATGGTTGGTGTGGCGTCGAAAACATTCATATTTTCATTGAATCGTATCTTAGAATACATTTTATGATTCTGCCAAAGAAAACAGATCATTTCCGTGTATAAATAATATTATAATATCAATTCACCAAAACGAAACTAATCTTAAGAAAATATCAAGATGAATATACACATCAACATGTTATGCATATTTAAATACTAATCAACATTTAATGCTTTAAATTGCATGCATATTTTAAGAGCACTCCTCTGCTTCATCGTTTTTCTGCCAATGTCATGCCGCGCTACATACCTTAAAATTATATACATTTAATATTAAAATGAAATATTTTGTGACAAAATTCCGTCAACATTATACTCCTTATACACAAAGACATACACACAAAAATAATTAAGATATTTTCTTTGGTTAATTGAAATCCTTGTTTGCATAATTTCACATTAATAGTTTGCATTTTAAATGAAAATCTCTTGTAAAAGAGTTATAAAGTTAATATGTCAATAAAATGTGTTTTAATTTTAATAACAAATGTGAATTTATTTTGTGTTATAATATGACTTTTGAAAAGGAACACAGTTAATGAAGGTTGTTTCAGGTAATTTTCAATTTGTAAGAGCATTGATAAATTATTCATCGTTACTTTTTAAGGACCAAGTCAAAATGAAGGAAATGACTTTTAATGTATTTTTATTATAAATTTAAAAATGTCTTTGTACGCTACTTTAAAGGAAAGAAAAAATTAAATTGAAAACATTATTAATTATTTACAAATATTTCATAGAATTTATGAAAGAAATTAAATAATGAAAAAAATGTGATTTAACATTAGGTTGTTACAATTTTTGTTGTACTTATTGGTCTACAATCCCCATCAACATTATCACCAGTATTACTTTCAATCTCATTGAAATCCATGTTAGAGCTAGTATCTAGTCCAGTCTATTTTTGATTGTTCAATCTGTTGTGGTTTATGTTAGAATAATGTTATCAAAAACTATCCATTAATAAATAAAAAAAATTTAATGAATCAGTCAAAATCAAAATACTGTCCGATAAATATAAACTAAGTTAACAAAGACTGAAAAAAAACCTTATCCTTTCAGGTACAGACTTACTTAATTCTAACAGTAAATACTTAATTCCAAGTTAAACGTCTCATGTTCAGAATTTCGTGTCTCTTCGTCCGGAATGATTTCTTCAACAAGCCTATATCTCTAAGTTGATTAAAAGTCAACTGCATCCTGGTCATGGGCTCATTGTCACCGAAACTAGTTCCATGAGTAACAATACATAGAGGCAACCTACGTCTGGTTGGTTAGGGATTATGATTAAATTCGACTATATCAAGTAACTGAGGGATATTTTGAGATCCGTCAAGCAGGTTTAGAAAAAAAGAGAAATCAGCTGCGTGAACTTAAGCTTTGTGTTTTGCTATGACGAAAATATTTTTTAAATTTTTTTGATTCTTTTTTCACTTTCTTCATTTTGTTCCTGTTAATAATTTTATAATATTTTTTCTTTCATTAAATACATTTTTAATATTTATTTCAATCTTCTTTAATGTAACGGTTTTAATTTAAATATCATTATTGCCAATAAAGTTTTTCCAAATAATATTGACTTCCTTAGAACCATCACCAAAGGTAAATTTGTTGTTGATTATTTTTTTATATTAACTTCATATAAGTAATAAGCAATTATAGCTTCATTATTTGGTAATGTCTGATATATAATTTTGTTAATCGGATCTACTTCTAAAATATTACATGACCTGCCAAGTTTTACTCTTGACTCTTTAATGAAATTTTAAATAATTTTATAATTTCCCAGTTTTCTTGGTGACATCCTGCTTTAAACTTAATTATATTAACCTCGTTTAAGTAATTTGAAATTTTAGCTTTATTGCTGGGCAAATATTCGTACATAAGTTTGTCTACTGCATTTAAGTCCAAAAAATAACAAGAGCTTCCAAGTTTTGCTCATGGCTTTTAAATTAACATCGAAAATTTCATTGTAACTTAATGTTCTTGGCGACTTCCTGCTATTAACTAAGTTAAAATCTTGACTTGCAAATTTACTAAGGATTTTTGTAAGATTTGAAGTGTTTTCAATGTGGATTAAATTTAAGTTGAAGCAAAACGCAACAAACGCTAAGTTCTAACTTATTCTTGACTGTTATCAATATGAACTGAAATATTTTCATAATTTGTTATTATAAATTAAATAAATTAAATATTGAATTGCCGCTTTAAATCCTACATTATATTAAAAATTAATATTTCAAATTCATTTATTTTTCATCAAAATCTCATTATCTTGATCCAATTTTATTATTTATTATTTTGCTAAAACAAAAAAAAAGTAAATTTTAACGTGTATTTTAACAATTCAACTAGATTTTAATCTTTGCTACACGTAATATTATTATTATTTTAAGTATAAATTGTTATTATAACATAATACACCAGATTTAATACTTATATTACTGCACATTTTGCAATAAACGATGCATTTTTAATATTTTCTTATTTGTAACATAAACTCTTTGATTTTCTTTATCAGGAGATAGAACACTTTAGATATTGAGGCATAAAATAAAGTGATGCAACAACTTTATTATTATTATTATTATATTATATATAAACAAAATTTGTAACATATGTTTCAATGAAAACGATGTTGTTGTTTTTAAATCTTATATTTTTGCCTCATGTAGTAATAAGAAGAAGCAACAAAGAGGATAAACATATAAGATAATACATTGTTTGTGTTCAATAAAGAAAATTATAAAGTTAAATTTTTAATATTATTATATATATAGCAGATTTTATTGGAGACTGGATTTTATTATTATTATTATTTTTTTTGAAATGAAGATTCAATATAGTTTTAACACAAGAAATGAAACGATAAAGTATATTTATAAAACATTTATTATTAAATGCATAACGATATGCGTTATTATTATTATTATTATAATTTTACATTTTTATTATTATTATTATTATTTTAACATTAAAATACACATTATTATAAAAAGATATTGTATTGTTTTCATAACATTCCATTATTATTTTAAAATAATTTAAACGCACTAACTGAAGTTATAATGAAAAGTAAAAAAAAGCCAACGGATGCACTTGGAATTTTACAACAATAAACACAACGAGGTAGGTCGTTGTCAAAATAATAAGCATATTATAATAACAATAATAATGATTCAAAAATTTATATTTCAACCAAATCTATTAACAAGGTTTTAAATAAAGTAAAACATGATTTATTTATTCAAATAATATTGGTTTGGATTATGCCTCATTAGAATTCAAAGCGTGGCAATCAGAGAGTCATGATAATGAACAAGACAAAAAAAAAAATGAATGTACATTTTCTTTTTATCTTGTAATTTAATATCATTGTGTATAAAATGCAACTTAAGAGGTTGATAAAAACTTTTAACTACATAAACTTTCATTTAATTTTATTATTCATTTACAACTATCTCCCTATGCCACAATGTTATTGCCCGTAATAAAATGGAGGATTATAGCGGAAACGATAAGTGAACCCATTTAAGGAAACTGCATTTTGAAAAGAAAATCACGAATAAGATGAAAACTATTCATATAATATGCTTTTTTTTACAAGGATCATTATTTTTTTAAATGGAAATGTCTGTTTAAAACTTTGATAACAGTAACTGTTATGATTATTGCTCGTAATATTTTTTTATATACATTTCGAACCTCATGTGTAAAAATAAAAATAAATATAATAACTGAAAATGCAATAAAAATTTAATAGAAATAGTTTTTCAAGTAATTCAAAGATAAAATTTTTAATTTTATGTCACTTGGTTTAATTTGTGCATCAAATTAATTTTTCCCATTCATTTTTTTCATCTAAGATTTTTTCCCTTAAATATAAAAAGGAAGAAGGAGTTTTAACAGGAGTAACATTATCCTTTTTGAAACATCCAACACTTTAAATAATGTATCAAATTTTTAATTAGAATTTTGAAATGGTATGTTTTGCTAACAACAAAGTGAAATGTTGTTTTTTTTTTTATAAAGGATACTTGTATCTCTATAAAAATAAAGGATGATAGTGGAAAATGCCGTTGTTCAAAGCAAAACTTTGTTACTTATTCATAAAGGATGATTTCATGTCTAGTCAAGAGTGGTTCTTTATAAAACTTGTTTAAGTTTAAAAGAGATGTTGAAGTATTTGGATATTTTCATAGAGGTACTTTGGGATCATTTTCAGATTGGATAAAAGATTAAAGCAGTTAGATAAGTCTATGAAAGGTCACTTAGTGTGTTCAGCTCCAATGTGGAGTTCCAATTATCCTCTCTTTCCAGTGAGACTTGGTAGAAAAACATTCTCAAATGAGAAAATCACTCATACATCTTGAAATGTCAAGCTATATTCTTAAACAGGTTGAGATCAGAAGTTTTGCAAGTGGGATACCACTGAAGACCTTTACTTTGAAAAAAACTGATATCATCATCATAAAACCAGTAAAAGTTCATTCATGACAAAAAGTAAATAAAAAAATAGAAAAATGTTGCATAAAAGACAAATATCTAGAAATAGATTCAAATAAACCAAGTTCTGACAACAAAAATGTAAGCAATCCTTTTTATTATTCTTATACAATATAAACAAGTTTCCATGAATATCAAATGGCATAGGATTGTCAATTATTCTCTTTCTTTCTATCTTCTCTTTACACACACTTACTATCATCATCATCATATATATATTTTTCAATTATACATAAATAAAATGTTGAATAATGTTACTTTGACTAGAAAATGTAACAAATGATTCCCTGGTGGACAAACCATGCAAATTACATAGGGAATCAATCTCACCAGTGAACACAATTTACAAATCATGATTTGTCCATTCAATTCAAAAAACATTGCTATTTTGTGTCTCTGGATTTTAAATTAAAATCTAATGCTATAAAGGAATCTGTCTCATTGTGTAGCATTACATATTTTTTTTTTGTGATACGCTATAATGCGTATTGCTGGAACAATGAACCCATTTAAATGCATTTCAGACTATCCATCGTTTTTCATTTTATAACACAATTGTTTCACATTTTACCGCACTCGCGCTGTGTGTGTGTATGTGTACTTTTCAAACAGAAAATAGCTTTTTCAAATGACACAATCTCTTTTATTACTTTTTAATTTTTCATCATAGGACTCTCACTCTGTTTTTACGAGAAGGTACATTAAAGTGAATAAAGGCACGTATTTCTGGATACTTATTTTTCAATTGAATGAAGCAAGAAAATGGGATTGTGAGGACATTTACCCGTCTGTCTGGTAACTTTTCTTTTTCATTTTTTACAATTCAATACTAGGATACAATTTTACATCAAATTTTTTCACAGGACCTTCCTTCACACATCGGTTTGTATAATTTTAAGATGAAATCATCAGGGTATTGAAATGTCATTTTATAGGTAAGCAGTTCGATTCTTAACTAGTCCACGAAGCTTTACAAGCTTAAATATCATTTAAATATCAAATATCGAGCTTCTAAATTTAGGTTTAGACTTGATAGAGGATGTGATAGAGATTGAGTCTGGTGACGAGGACTTGGAAGAGCAACCAGAACCAAATCACAGCCAGTCTATTGAAAAGTTCTCCCTATGAAAGCCTCAGTTGTGGTATATAAGAACCACTCTCGACACTCATATCACAATCACACATATCATCGCATACCACGATGAACATACATCAACTAGTTTTAGTTTTAATGAGAACTTCATGATACCTGAAGATAACGGGTAACCCTATTGGCCTGAGTGCTGTCAAGCCTTACTAAGAATATGAGTTTTGAGAGTCTGCGTCAATTCTTGACTCAAGACTTTTTCGAATCAGTATACGCTTCCGAAATTATTTTAAGAATAAGGTTCACTTTTTTCAATGTTCAAAATAAAAATCATTGTTGAATACGACATTCGACGTGTATATTGATGAGCAATTAGTAATTTTGTCACGTTATGTGTAAATTATTGACAAATTAACGAATCGTTATAAATACAAATGATGGTGTATGTATGTAAGTGTGTATTTTTTTTCCAATTCACTTCTATTGTACTGGTAATTATATTTCTGATGAAAATCGTAATAAGCTAAATAAAGTTTTTCCAATATTTTTCAACTTTATTTAAATATTTTATATATATTTTTGTTAATGAGAGAAACCAGAGAGAATATTGACTGAAAATTTATAATAATAATTAAATATGAAGTTAAACGAAATGAAATGAAACCAAATCAAATAATATAAATTTATTGAGTATACATTCAAATTTCCAATTAAATGGTTATTAATTTTAATTATTATAATAACTTTATGGGATGGTTTTTTTTTATTTTATTCCTGTTTCTATGATATCAGAAAAGGCAAACATAATAAATATACAATTTATTGAAAAATGTGGTGTATATTAAATGATATCAATATCTGTTAGGTGGATAGTAGACATTTTGCCAACATTCGTGGTAGAAAGTCAGATAGAGGTATAAACGGAAAAAAATAAATGTTTTTTTAATGTACTCCCCAAAAATAATAACGATATTTTTGCATCAATAAGTTTTGTGTATGTGTGTGTGTCGGTGTTTGTGTGTGTGTCGGTGTTTGTGTGTGTAAATAGAAACAGAACCCGAAAATGATAACATTGATGTTTTATATACAGTTAAAGACCTTACAGCTCGCTTGGGAATCATGCCAGTAATACTTATGTTGATGATGGTATATAGAAATTGTTATCGGTTCGATTCTCGCATGACAATGACTTTAATTTATTTTCTCATTGGACCCCACTTTAATTTTATTGTAATTAAGGGAGAACCACAAATTTTGATTGTAGCTTATGAATATTTTACATCAGATATCGAATTGAACCATATCGAAATACTTTATGCCTTGCAAATAAATAATACTTTCTTCTTGTGTTTCTTCTGATAACAGACACTACAACAGAGGGAAGATGATGTATAAAATATTGAGTATTGATCTCTTGGAATAAAATTTTATTTATTGTCTTGTTTCTTTGGCCTAATTATTCGAAAATGAATTTGAATCAGCGTGAGAGGACAAGTGGACTGTCTTGCGTGAGGCATGCTAAAGCGAGATGGACCGAGGAAGTCGAAGCAGATATAAGGTCAATAAAAGAGAGAAACTCGAAAGTTAAAACTCAGAAAAGTCTACTCTGAAATTCAGTTCTTGACCATGCCAAGAGTAGGAAATGGTTGAAGGGCCGATTTAGAAAGTAAGTTAGTGAAAAGACAACATATTAAGGCTCTTGGCGATAGCCTGGTCATCCCAAGCAATTACCAATTTACCTTTATTCGAAACACTTACATGTCTTGCTTCTTCTTCGACATATTTCTTTGAAGACATTAAGAGACCAAAGAAATTATTTTTGTATCTTTAAAAACATGCCAAAGTCGAAAATTCCCTTTCAATGTATCAGGAAGCAAATAGTATTTAAATTTTCTAATGAACTCACTTATAACGATAATGAATGAAAATGTAAATGTATTTTGTGGTGCACTTAAAAATTATACACAATTATTTGTGATATGAACTGGAAAAGTACCATATTCACCCTCTTTGTCTTACGTTTCTCGAGTATTGTATTTGTGTCTGGCAAAAACAAAAAACTAAACGAGACACGTGACAAAAGGTTGATGATATTAATCGAAGATGAAACAGGCTTTAAAACTCATACAAAAATAGACATACACATAACAAATGTAAAAAGTATCATGATGTCACGTGTCGTAACAGTGGTTCGTAAATACTCTCTTTTAAACCAATTTTATTTGTGTTTTTTTGTTATTGGGATGATGATGATGATGATGTTGATGATGACGATTTTGAGTGTATTTATTTATATTATAATGATGTTTTATAGTAAAATAATAATAAAAAAGGCTTGTTATTAAAATGATTCTTATGTAAGATACTTTTACATACAAAAGGACTCAAATGAAAATAGTATGAATACTAATATTAGAAAAAAGAGCATTCAATTGTAAGACAGATACATTTTTCTTGTAACGGGACAAACGTAATCACCATGTAATAAGGGGAACTAATTGCATAAAGTTCCTTTTTATTATTTTTACTTCGTCTCAACCTCACTTATATAAATGAAAAGAATTATTATTATCATAAATGAATGAGGAAAAATTGTCTGAAGAAAGTCTCGAGTTTTCTTCATTTCTATTATGATATTGCAATATTTTTAAGACTCTTATCAAATAAAAGTACAAGATGTCTTTTATTTATGGCATGACTTGAATATCAGATGACAAACATTTCAAGTTAATGAAAAAATAATTAATTTTGTTATGGTGCAACTTCATTAAATGATTTTCATTGTAGCGTCGTATGCAAGTTAAAATAACAAAAGCTTTCCTATTTGTATAATCATTAAACTCTAATATTCATAAGATATTAATCAAGGCATTTGTAATTTATTCAAATAATGAACGAGTATATAACAATAATTAGAATTGAATTTAAATTCGATCCATTATTAACTCAATTGAATGTCATTTTAAAAGAAGAAAAGGTATGTCTGATTGTCATTACAATACATACATTTTATTATTAAATTCTTGTATAGTTACTATGCAAAATGTGATTATTATGCTCTAAATATTTCTCTCTCTCTCTATTGCTTTTACAATAGAAAACGCGTAATATCGTGTAATATTATCTCAGATAAATCCAAATACACAAAGAGCTTTAACTACTATTATTATTATTATTTTTAGTTAAATCTGAAATATTATTTATCAAACGAAATTCCTTAACAGGCATCATCAATGTTAAAGCTATTTAATAAATCCTTTTGTCATTTCATAACAAATATCGATTTATTACAATAATTCTATAATGTAAACGAGATATTTGAGTAAACGATATATTTTGACATCAACTTAATTAATAAATTGTTTGAATTTTATATCATCCTTGTCGTTTATTCATCAATTTATGAGAAAATCATGAAAAATAAATTTACTTTGAATTAATGATGATTTAAATGTCAAGTCGTACTGTGACTTTTGATGAAATTTGTTTTTTGACGTTTTTCTCTTACCCAAATTCGGCCTATGCTTTTGAAATGAAATGACTACTGATAATGGATGTTTTTTTTTGTAATTTTTAACGAAGAAAAAGTTAAAAAAAAATGTATAGACCATAAATTGTTGAAAATGTAATTTAAAAAACATCGTTTTCATTTCTAATGATGCCGAAAATTTTAACAAATAAGGAGGAGAAAAGTTTGTTTTCTTTTATCGTAATTTTCTGATTTTTGGTGGGACATTGCATTTTGAAATGGACATGGTTCACAATAATTATTAAGATGCTTGATTATAGTCAAATTTGTTGTTCTTTAAAAAATCGTAATAATTTTCTTCTGCCAATTCAATTCTACATTTTGAAAAAAGTTGAGCTGGTAGCTTATAAATGCCGGACGCTTAAATTTTTTTTTGATTTGATTTGATTTATTTCATTATTTTTTTTCATATAATGTTCAATTGTCATTCCAGTGATATTACAAATATCTTTTAAGGAATTTACAATTAGTATACAATAATAATTAAAAATTGAGAAAGGGAGTGAAGCACTGTATAAAGAGAAAAACAAAGGATTCAGAGAGTTAATTTCAATGAGAACTGTCCAAAAAACAGTCAGAACTAAGAAACTAATTCAACAGCATCATGTAGCAATATCCACACCATGTCTCATTATTGGGAATGCAAATGACTTAGTGCAATTAATCAAGAACTCATTAGACGCTCAATAGTGGATGGAAGGCTCAAATATTTTTTTACATTTTGAATAAATTGTGAGGTGTTAAATATTCTTCTTACTTCGAAAGGAAGTTTGTTGAAGCAGATAGGTCCTGCATATGATATTTGTTTAGATCCCAACACTATTCTAATATTTGGAGCACCAAGACGCAGTTCGTCTCTAAGGGTTAGCACTCTATCTCTCAAGGAAAAATTTGTTCGGTGAAAAATTTGAGCTCATTACTTGTCGTACGAATCGAACAATTTGTAGTTCATGAAGAGCTCTAATTGGCAAGATTGTGTGAATATTAGAACTGAACAATTGAACAGTTGGTATGAGATGGGGTAGTCTGTACATAATTTTTATCACTCGATTTTGTAGAATTTGTTCAAAAGATTAATGAAATAGTTAATTACTCCCATTATAATATTTATATCTGCTATTACTTCATTAGTAATTGTGCAAATTTTCACTAATTTAGTTGTGGAGGATCGATTTTTACTCACATTTTTGTGGAGTGAATTTTTTCGTGATTTGATATTTTTCAATCAAATCAATTCTGACAAAAAAATTCATGGCTACTATGATATATGAAACCAATGTTTGATGTTTCTCCCAAGCCTCTAAATTCAAAGTGAAATATTTTATTTATTAATTTGATTAACAAAAAAAAATCCATTTTGCTTCCATTTCAAGTTGAAATGCCTCACAATTCTATGTAACACATTTTTTTCATCATAACTCACCATTTGAATAGGTTCAAATAAATGATTTATCACAATTTTATTTTTTAATTTAACTTATTGAAGTTTGCTTAACATAGCAATGAAAATTTATTTCATTATATACAAGTAAAGAATACGAATAATTAATTGCAAATGGTCTGACTTCTTCAAATTTCATGATCAATTTATTACTTTCTTCAATTTCATATTGTTGAATTATAATGAGAAAATGAAAATCTTGAATTAGACATAATTGAAATCCTTATTATAATTGTAATTGACATATCAAATATTTATAATAATAATGATGTAGGATTTTTTTTTCTTATCTCAAAGCATTTGAATTCTTTGAGCATATTTCATTTATTTCTTCCCAAATTCTTATATTAAATATATTTTTCCAAATTCAATTTAGATAATGCTCAAATTATTTTTATTTTTCTTTCTATTATTATGATTATTATTTTATTTTTCCATTTAATTTTGTTCCGTCTTGAAATGAAAATCAAAATGAATATGAATAAAAATGCACATATTACATATTTTTCCAAGATAATGGCATTTTGTGATTGAATATTGTTGTTGTAATATTTCAATGGAGTATGTGAGGAAAAATAACGTTAAGTGATTGAATTTTAGTAATGTGTATTCACATAAATAAACATATGATGCAAGGATATAAAGGAAAAGTGTCCCCTTCAGTGCTTGTTAGCAAGAAAAATAATTCCATTTTATTTTATAACTTTATTCATGAGTGAAAATAGTTTCTGAGAATGGAAACTAGAAAATGCATGAATAAATTATATTTTTTTTGTTGTGAAAATTATCAAGGAAATTCATTTCTTTTGTAAAAATTCATAAGCGCCTCTCATTTCTTCATCTGAATAAAGGAATTTAATATTAATAATAATAATCTATTATGACACAATCAAAATAAATGAAATTTTCGTAACTGCACTACAGATGTTATGCAAAATGCAATTTCCTTTGATCATATTTTCTTATTAATTATAATTATAATTAATTTTTTTTTACAATTTTAATTGGTTCTTTTTAAGTAATAAACAGTGTCTCATCATCGTCTGGTGTTACTATGAAAGGAATAAACACTGAAGTATTCAAAGAGATTATAAATTGCACTGTTTTATTACTTTCATGAACTGACACAGGCATATGATGGAGAAGTTGATGATAAATTGGTAGAAATTAATTGAGTAAAGATGCTGAAATTATCTTAGATTGAAGTTGCTCTGGTGCCGGACCGTCTCTTCATAATTTCATGTGATGAATGATGCCCAGACTTAAATGCAAAGGTTATCATAGATTTGTATTGAATGTATTTTAAAGGTGTTAATTGGATCCTTGTAACTGTTTTTTTTTTTTTTAATTTTCAGATTTTCTGGTCATCCAGGCAACGTCAAGGCTATTTGGAGATAGTGAAGTTAGGTTTCACAAAGGCACCACCGCGGTCTCAATGAGTTCTGTCCTGTGATCATAGAGGGATATATTTGAAGTCGTTTAGATTTAAGTTCAAGAAGGTTTGTGAATTTGTCTGAATTGAAGTCTCAAAGCTCTCACGGATTAGTTGTTGTGGGACCATCCATCAAAGCATATGTGACAGTCTTACGTGTCCAATTAAAAGGGAATTGGTTGGCAATTCATTCTCGCTGCATTCTGCCATAGAACTTTACGGGTACTTTATATAGATAAATTCTTAACTTAGCGTAGCTAAATCGTCGTATACATCCACACAACATAACATTTAGTACTATTTTAGTACTACTAAAATTTGTACGAGGTGTATGCATAATATAAAGTCACGATTACAATCTCAAATGTGGGCTCTTCGGGTTACTCAATTTGAGTTAAAAGTGGTTAAAACTCTATAGTCTATGTTGAATTGTGCACCTTCCGCAAATAAATTTCAATCCTTTTAATTTCAATGGAATTTCATATCCATTCCCCACTTTCCCTCATTTGAATTAAATTTATTTAATATCAAACAATCAATAAATTAATCACATAATCATCTTTACAGAATTAATTGATCGGAGTTAATGCCACTTTAAACTAAAACGATTCAATGAATATAAGTGACCTCTGATAATTTCATCGCAAACACGCTAGACCAACATCAGTGTAAAATGATATAAACTAAGGAAAAAGATAGATAGTGTCTACAATAAATAAATTACTTTGGAATAACAAACGTGTGCATGAAAACGTGTTGATTTTCTTCTATATTTTATTATCTACCATCATTTCTCATATAATATACGTTACATAATGATACGTTAACGTCTTTTGTCGTGTAAAAGTGTTTATATTTTATTATAAATAATATCAAAGAATACACAATATATAAATATTGTGGTTTGAGTTAGGTGCAAGTTCTTGTTACGTTGTTATATCCATCTTTCACTTTGTTGATTTATAATTAAAAGCAGTCAGAGTTAATTAGAAATTAATTATGTCTATTTTGACGTCAGCTCCCATTATAATAAATTTTTGGAGTTGCCACAACGACAACAATTAAATCTGAAATAGATGGAATTTTTTTTCGTTCGCTCTTAATCAGGAGATTTGATTTTTTTCTGGGTATTTGTTTGTTTTTAATCTCGTTACAGAGAAAATCCACACACATGCAGGATTAAATTTTGTTAGTTTCTATGTGACATAACTTTTTCATCATTATTTCATTTTAATGTTTTTTTTTCATTGAAAACACACAAAGGTAATTTTTTTTAAAAAAATGTATGATGCCGAATATTTATGGCTTTTCTCTGTCAACATATTTTGTGCTGTTTTTTGTCTTCTACATTTTTTTTGAACTTATTTTTTATATCACATCCATAATTTTCATTTTATAAATTTTTCTTTCATCTACAAAGGCATACACTTTATATTGCCTGGAGATTCAAAACTCAAATATCGCGCGAAAACAGAAACGTCGACACATTTAGATAATTAACTAATTTATTTAATTAAAATTGTCGTTACACAGATATGACACTTTTGTGAGTGTTGTGCATCCATTTGAAATAGGAGCACCTTCTTATAATATCATCGTCTTTTTTTTATTTTATTTTCTTGTTTGAATTTAAATTTCATTGAAAATTGAGCACATTGAAAGCGGTTTGTGAGACATTTCAATTCTAGATAAAAGGAAATTTCTAAATGTGATTTTTCGCTTCATTTCAAAAAACATTTTCACATTTTATCGTGATTATTTTTATCATGATATCAAATTATGGTGACTACATCCCATAAAATTTTATTAGATTTCAAAACAAGTTAAATTTTTGCATGTTTTGGCAGGCTAATAAGAAATGTGGTAATATAAACCACTCGCTTCTTTCTTTTTCGTTTCAAATTTAAACACTCTTTCTTATTATTATTTTAAACAGTGAAAAAGGGAAGCGGTAGACTTATAATAATAATAATTTGCTTTAAGAATCGGTATACGTTACTAAGACAACAGTATTTTATAATAAATATGATATTTTTCTTTGATCTTTTCTTTTCGCTCCTATTTAAATGTAAAATATTAAAATAAAATTAAAATGGAAATAAAATAAATAACGAGAAATATTAAACCTAACACAAATTGTATACAGTCAAGTTTAATACGTAATTAGAACTAATTTATATAGTTGACTAGAAATCAACATCAAATTATGTGCATGTGTGTGGTGAGATTCACACCTGCTTTCAAAAATCAGTATTGTTTTTGTCAAATTGTTAATTATATAGGTTGAGATGTTTTAACTCAAATTATAACGGATTTAATTTCAAACACAGTGAGTCAAAATTCAAATGAATTAGTGAAAAGACGGTTTTTAGTCATTTTATGAGTTCAAGGCTATGGAAATCATTTTTTTACTTAGAAGGAGTAATTCAAATATTTTTCGTTTTTCTTAAAATTCTTCGATGATTTGGTCGATTGAGCATCCCCTCCCATAGAGAGCCAAAAATTCAAGTCAAGCATGTTAACCAACATCAGTGAGCCTGTCAGACCACTTACCATATCTGAAGCGTTCCCACAGCTTGGTCTTTTATTTTATATTAAGTAGGTTACTATGTCTGATTTCCTCATCGGTAATGTCAACGAGAGGCCGAATTCAAAATTTGTTGCCAGCCCTCAGGTTTAAGCAGTAGCTAGGACGAGAGGACAACATATTCAATTTAAGTTCCGTTATTTATGTTTTAGGCAAGGACAAGAAGATTATTAGGTCGATATTTGGTCAAGCGAATAACCAGGTGGTTCCATCAGTGAACTACACTCAACACAAAACTTGTGGGGTTTTTTATTAGTGACCAGTGAAAGTAGGCACAAATGGGGCCAGTGGAAAACCAGTGATACAGGTTTTCTATGGATGCCTGGTTTTTTCTGCATCGGATCCGCAGATCTCTCAAAAAAGCGGATCGCGAAATAACCGACAGACGGGCGGACTGTCCACGATATCGACATTTTTTTAAAAAATG
Organism: Culicoides sonorensis; assembly: GCA_900002565.1. NCBI lineage: Eukaryota > Metazoa > Arthropoda > Insecta > Diptera > Ceratopogonidae > Culicoides > Culicoides sonorensis. The sequence continues at coordinate 657,748 of LN483424.1, forward strand.
TGCTTAAAATAACATTAAAAAATAAAAAATTAACCCCGTAAACGCCCCGCAAATCATCCTGCATGCGGGGTTATCGCTAAGCACTACGGGGTGATTTGCGGGGCGTTTTCAACTTTGAGTGTTCGGTACTTCTCTGTGGTTGTTACCAGATATTTTCAAAAACTTCCTCACAATTAAAAACAGTGGCGGAAGCTTGAAGTAAAATACTATCCTAACTAAGACATGGCACTGATAAGATTTTACCATCAATTTACGACTTTGTAAGTATTCCATTAAATATACACAAATTTACTCATTCAAATTTCATTTTTGTATCAATTTAAATCTCGTTCATTCATAAATGGGATATAAAATTTTAAATTTGTTCACATGAAGTACAAAATTTCTTGATAAAATTACGTTCAAAAATGTCTGTCTCATTTTATTTATTTGAGACCAACTAAATTTATGTACATATCATTTTACATTAATCAGCTACAAAAAATCTTTAGTCGCATCAGTTCTATCAACAAATTAAGACGATATAAATATTTTTGTTGTTGTTGTTGTTGTTATTTGATCTGAAAAAATAAAAAAAAATGACAATATTACTTTTGATTTCTGTATTTTTTTTCATGATGAATTTCATATCACATCCAGAAAATATTGTGGAAGCTCGTGCCTTTGACAGTAAATGCGATTTTATCTTTGAGCTGGAAGAATTTCACAATGTCACGTTAGAAGAGGCTGCTAAATGGGCATGTTTAGTGACACCTGGCGCCAGTACACGGGATATCACTCGGACGGGAGCTGAAACTACCAAAACTCCTGGACAATATATCGGGATTTTTAAGATTGGAAGTCGATGGTGGTGTTCACCTGATGGGGGAGGTGAGTTGAATTGAATTGAATTTATTGAAAAATCGAATGAAATTCATTAATCAGTTAATTAAATTTTTTTTAAAGGAGCATGTAAGATAAAATGTGATAAATTAATGGATGATTACATTGGAGATGATTTGAGATGTGCCCGTAAAATTGGGTTCAGTGGATGGAAAGACCACCAATTCTGTTTTCAAGATGGATGGAAAGAGAATATAAAAGCATGTGAAGGTTATGTCTCACCACTAATGGTTGCAAAATCACAAAGATGAGAGTACTTTTGCACTTATCGTTGTTGTATTTGTATGTCTCATGATAACACATTAATGATAATTTAATAATAAAATGTTTTTATTTTTTGTTTGAAAAGAAAAATAAATAAATTTAATTCTATTTATACACATAAATGGGTGTATTCGAGACTTTCTTTCAAAAAAAAAAAGTTTGTATGTACTTGAATGAAATTCAATTGAAATTAATTTAAAGTTATATTGTAGCATATGTGTGATTGCATGCAAATTTTAATTCAGTAGATGTTTGTGTGTCACAAGTGATAGATCAAATATCAAGATATTGTGTGTAAAGTGTGAAATGAAATCAAATATTTTCTCGGTCACAATTCAATGTGTGACCTTAATCAATTTATTACTATTTTGTGTATCGGCACCTCGAATACTTTCCTTGACCCGATGTAAATTCATGCAGGAATTACAAAAACTACCAAATATTTCGTTAAAAGAGGCGGCACAATGGGCCTGTGTATTCAATGAAACCGCTACTTATACAAGATTTGGTGATATATTTTTTGATACACATTTGCATAAGAAATTTCAAGAACACGGTACAGAACTACACTGGAGTGATGGTGATTTTCAAGTTGATTGTAAGATAAGTACAAAAGATCACATGTGTCCGGATGAATGTATGGGCACAATTATTGAGAATTTAGAAGATGACTTGAATTGTGCACGATTCCTTGGATTTAATCATTGGTATAAGCCAGAATATCAACGGTGTTTCAATGATAAATGGATAAATAACATTGTACTTTGTACAAATGCGTATATTCCATTGCCAGCTGAACCGGGCAATCATGAAATTGAACGTGATAAACTTGTTGAAGTACTTCAGAGTTTGACCGAACTTGAACGACGTAATTTAGATGAGTATTTCAGTCAACCACACATTGAAGATGAATCCGAAATTGTCCCGAGTAGGCTTGAATCAGTTTCACAGACAAATCAGGGCGAGAAAACAGAAGTGCTTGAAGAGGGATTCAGAGAAAGATGAAATGTGACAATGGTACGTCATTCAAATTACTTGACAAAAACATTTAAATTAATTTCCGTTTTTATATTTTATGTAGTTGTAGGAATTTGGTTTTGGAAATTAGCGATAACACGTATATAATTTGTGATAATTGATTTGTATGCTCTTCTCTTATGTGCATATCTCTTTTGTTATAATTCCAATTACATATTTGTACGAGATTCATTTTATTTGATATTTTAATGGCTTATTGTTAGTATTATATTATAATTTGTTGTAATTGTATATTATAAAAAAAAATAAAAATCAATTCAATGGCCTGTAAAAATAATTTTAATTTCATATTCATTCTAACCCTGACCGTGAAACAACTACAAAGCATTTTAGGACTAATTAAAACGATTTAAAGTAAGTTTTCTTACAAATCACATCTATTACTAATTTCAAAATATAAATTTTCCATGAAGGAATGGATTTGAACAAACAATCAATCAATTTATACTCAATTTGCATTGAAGATAACTGGAGTTGCATGAAGTCCCGTATAATAAATGAAGTTTGTCAATGTTTTGCATCGATTGTATTTCATTTCATATCATATGATTCGTGTATGGACTATTTTGAAATGCCAAAAGAGGTGCTTTCGTTAAACAAAACACAAATATATCATAATTATCAAATAAATTAAATTGTGACCATATAGGCGAAAATTCAAATAAATATAAAATTATATAAATATTTTAGTAAATATCCAAATTTAGAACGAGAGAAAATGGTTTATCATCATAATTTAATCAATGATTTGTTCGTGTGTAGCATTTGAATTTTATTATCGCTAAAGGATTTACTTGTGCAGTGCAATGAACATGGAACATCCAATGTCTCACTAAATATTGCATTATTTTTGGTCTCATTCAGTTTCTGCAAGCAAGACAACATGAGTATTTTCACGTAACAAATTGAATACGTAATGTTTCTTTTTGTTGTTGTTGTTGTATTTGTTCAATTGAAACATTGTTGATGTGTGACAATGCATGTGGTAACAGACTTGTTTGTTTACCCTTTAATGAACTCTCGACAATAAACTTATCTGTTATTTAGGTTTTACAAGTATGAAGATAAATATTATTTAGATGAATATACTGTATTGGCACAGTTGCATTTAAAGTAATGTGTAAAATTTTGTTGTTAAAATCTATCACATTGGGTAAGAATATGAAAAAACGTCGGGGTTGAATTTGATATTTTCGTTTTTGACCTTTCACTTTTCTCTTTTCACTTTACGAGTCTTGCTTTCAAAGAGTTTCAAAAATCAAAGAGTACTCGTTAAGAGATGAAATTTAAGGCAACTTCTCTATATGAAATGGACAAGCTACAAAGAATGGCCTGCTTAGTCATTACAAGTGCTATGAGAACCACTCCTACCGATTCTTTACAAATGCTTCTCAATTTACCTCCTCTTCATATCTTTCACCTCACCTCATATCTGCACTTCGAGGCCTTGAGAACTCTGTATAGATTTAAAAAAACTAATGCTCTGGGTTCAAGGCTGGCTATGTACAAGCATTTAGTGTTCTATTTCAAAGCCGTAGTGATTGGTCTGAAGTTCCTGGTTCCTTACCACCAGCCTTAGCTGGAAGGCCTGCTTCACTAACGGATCACTCATGGACGGCATTGTTGTAGCGAGACGTTGGCTTTTCCTCGAGTATATACGTAGGTCAATTCACGACAATCTTTCAAATCAGAGAATTCAAGAGAATGGTGGTCCAATCAGGCGGGTACTCTTAGACAGACTCGCCTCTTTATCAAGGAACCTGATTCCGATTTATCTAGACAACTGATCATATTGAACCGTACTGAGCTCAGAGTTGTAGTTGGTATGTTCACTGGTCATTGTACTCTAGACTATCATTGACTCAAAAGATCCAATCTGAAAACTCTGCTCTGAACAAGAGAATACTGCTGCACATCTGCTTTGTCTATATCATAAGAATGCCATATTGCGTGGTATCACACTGGATAAGTACTTCCGCAGTATTGATTTCATCATAAAAATGAAGGTGTCTGCCCTACTTAGCTTTCTGAGAAGGTGTCGTCACTTTCCTGAACTGAACCAGGTCTAGAGAACTTCTTTCTTTAGTTGTTTCTCTAGATTTGATTCCTTCTTCATCAGATATGATGATAATGGGTATACACAATGGACCTATTTGTAGGGCTGAGTACTAGTTCTCTTCTGAGTCCGCCCTAAAAATCCGATCTGATTTTAATGAAATTTTTTCTCTTGATAATAAGATTCCAGTTCAGTTTTTTACATTGCTCATTTGTCGAATTAAATTTCCAGCTAAAATCTGAAAAAGAAGACGAAATTTAAATGTTGATTCGATCTTTTGGTGAAATTTAAAAATTTTACCTTAACCATTTCATAAACAATAGAAACACACCCGTAATTAAAATAAATGTGTTTAATTCATTAGCACTTTTGTTAAATAAAATATAATTTATAAATTTTCTTTTTAATTTCAAACTACTAAATAAAAAATATTCTCTGTGTTTCCAAATAGTCCTTTCACCTATCAACAGCAATCAATGTTAAACTGATTGTGATTGAGGTGGGTGAAAGACACAATTTCTTTGCAAATTAAATGAAATATCCTACCATTTAAAATAGGAAATGAAATAATTCAGACAGGTATAGGTCTAAGACAAGTTGACAAAATGTTATTTCAGTACATTTGCTTGTCATGAAAGACTTTTTTTTTGTGTAGTTTAAAGAAGAAAACAGACATTATACCTTCAAGCACACAAACATACATTAATTGCCATTTTGGTTGTGAAATATTTTCTCTTCAATGCTTTTATGTTTCGTAAGTTCATATGTTATAAAGGTCTTTTAAATTCAATTAGTCTAATTAAACCACAACCCATTAATAGATGTCATACTACAGTATTTTTGGTTTGTGTCTCTCTTTACTCCTTTTCTTCGTCTATGAACACTTTTAGAATACTCAGAGTAAACGATATTTGTTGGAATACGCATAAAAGACAATGTCGCAAAATATATTCTTATGTTTTCAAAAAATTATCATTTTACCACAATTGCTCATTAAATAAATATACTTTGTTTTAACTCATATCGAACTGTAAAACCAAAATTAAATTGATAAAAATAAAAATTTCTTATCAATTTCATTATTAACCCATTACAGCATACGGGTTAAAATAGGAAAAAATGGATTTCCTTGGAGAGAAAATCTTTTGTAATTAAATTCTAAATACCATGTTCAATATCTTTAATTCTTTTTTCAATTCAAAATTAAACACTTGTGCCATTGTAAGACATTGAATCATTGAATGTTTAAAAATAATTAACGCAATTTAAATATACGAAAAGTTTCAAATGATAATAATAATAACTTTTACCCATAAGCTCATGTGTTTATTTTTCTAATAAATAATGTCACCCTCTTTTAATAAGTTTTTTCATGTAAGGTTGCTACTTGGTACACCACAAAATAGTTTGACTCAAGTTTGCATAGCAAAGAAAACCAAAATGCGACCGAACTTTTAATTGTTTGCCAATAAATTGTTTTAATTTAACACTATTTGTGTGGTATGAGAGAGTAATTTGAAAATCTTGGATGAAAAATACACGACAATTTATCTCTTCTTTCATATTAGCCATTAAATTTGGTGTGACGATTAATAAATAAAAAATGAAACGCCTCAGTTAAAAAAATATTTCATTGTCAATGCCATTTGTCTTGTAACAACTATTAATAATTGTAATGCGCCATTCTTTATTTTCACACCCACCTACATCTAAAACGCACCTAAAAAAAAAATGATATTATATCAAAATTAAACTAGAAAAAAAAAACAACTGAATAGATCCCTCAATTGCATTACAATTGTCTCTTTTTTTTAATGTAGTACATGGATGTGTTACATTGTTATTATTTTTATTATTAATTCAAAATGAACTATGAGATATTGTTAACACCATTGTTCTCCCGCCTCACACAGTAACAACAACTAATGGTGTTAAAAAATAGTTCAGTAAATCACAATATTGTGACACTTTTTATTAATCCCTGTTTTTTTTTGTATATATCATTATTGTTATACCCAAAACCGACAACTGACTCCATTTTATATAGAGATGATTATTAAAAAGTGCTGCTGTCTCTTGTTAGTCTCAATAAATTACATTAATAATAAATATATAATAAAAGAAATTATGATGGAAATCATCATAAAAATGCAACAAATTAGTTATGGTATTGTTAACTGAAGCATGATTTTTTTAACATCTGTATATAATATTCACTTGACAATGTACGGACAGTCACAGTTTTTTAATATCATTTCATAATGATGCAAATAAAATACAATCAAATTTGCGTTGTAATGTAACTACCCTCATAATTCATGTATATTTCATACTTTTTAATGATTATTAGTGTGCAATGTGACTTTAATGATTAAAGTTATTATTATTTTTTTTTAAATTAATGAATTTGAGTAAAATAGAAGTACTTTGGTAGTCGCTTTCAATTTTAATTTGAGATACTATCCTTAAATGGAGGTGGTCATTTTACTAGATTGGTCCACACTAGTTCTCTAGAAGCTATTAAGAAGAGCATTTCAATCATCCTTTAATAAACCTCTACGTTGGTGAAGGTTGGGAAACGCTAGCTCAGGGCACCAACTGATGACTAATAGGCTAATTGTAAAGGTGACGTGTAAGTAGCGATAAGTGACCTCGTGTTCAGAGGTATTGAAAGTTCATGTAGTAGAATTCTTGCTGAACGACGGATATTTCTATGAGATGGAGCCGTGCTCACAATACTTGTGATACATGTTTTGATCTGTGACATGCGACGTGGAATTGTTTTGTGAATAGCTCATTGTGTTGTTGAACTGGAAGCATTCTTGTTTCAACGTGAAGGTGATCAGACTGTGGCATTAGATGGCATCCTATGTGGCTTGCAAGTTTGGCTTGGGGGTCCAAACAGGGGCAGCATGACTTGCAATGGGGTGACCTATTGCTTTATACGTGGTGATTATTGTATCTTTGCCTTGGTCTCAAGTACTTCCAGTAATTGCTTTTAGAGCATTATTTCTCAATTTCATCCTTACATTCACATCTTTAGCGTGAGCGCTGAACGACATCAATGGATTCAATTTGACACCTAATATACGTGAATTTTTTACAGTCGGAAGGTGGTGGCCATTTATTGTCACATTCAGTTCGGTGTTTCTAGATTGAAATCTTACTCAATGACTGAAAATTTCAAAACAAACGCGTCCTACATTTAATATCAAAAGATAACTCAAATTTTTTATTGTTTTTTTTTTCATTTAAACATTAATTTGAGCATGAAATCGATTAATTCATAGTTCCGAGTCAAACAATTTAATCAAGAAGAATATTGTCTCAGACGTGTTTCGATGTTTAAATAATCGAAAAATCACACGGTTTACCTATTATATAAATATAGAAAAATATTTAATTTTTTTTTTATTTATTTTTTACAGCTTGCATTCTGGAAGAAATTAAAACAATATACAAAGAAAAGTTAACTGTTTAAAAGAGAGAAAATCAATTTTCCACATGAGTGATGAATTATTTAATTAAAAAATAAAAATAAAATCTTTAACGTCTGGAAAATGCACTTATGTGATTCATCTATTAAGTTAAAAAAAAAATATATGTTTGTTCTTACATTGTATCTATGATTCAAGAAGTTCTTCGTTTTTAATTTCTTTTTGTTTATTTTATGTTTCATTTGGTAAAAAAATAAATAGAGAAAGTGTAATATGTTTTTTTTTGCATTATCATCATTGAGAAGGTTCGTTTTACACTTGTGTTGAATCGATTACACAATGAACTACTGAAGTTAAAGTAAAATAATTTAAGTAGGGTACAAGATTGACTTCCGTTCCAAGGAGGATACTCAAAGTGCAACACTGAAGGAGCAATAGTGCAGGCCTGGCGAACGATCTCAGTCATTACAGTCTACAAAAGTCCAACAGAAGTAGTTGTGGTAAGTTATGCCATCTCGTAATCATCATCATATTTTTATTTTTAATGACACTTTTCCAAATATCAATCATCCGTGTCGTTTCACGTATCAGCATTAAAATAATAATACCAACAATGAAACTTATATAAACTTAATTATTTTTTATTGACTTTTAATCTGGAAAAAAGAGTCACCAAGTTACCAATAACCTTTTTATTTTAACTATGTATCGTCATCACAATATTTACATTGAAAAATTATTATACAATGAAACATTTGTATGACTTTGCAAATAAACTGAAACAACAATCACAATACAATTCGAGTTAAGTCTTTCACAAGCTACGTTACGTGACTGAAAATAATAAATATAACGCAATTACAAAACAATAAATTTTAATTCATTTCATTTTATATAAATTTTCTTACATGACTTACTTTTACATAGAAAAACTTCTTTTAAAAAGGATAGTTCAATATATTTCTTTGGTTATTATTATTATTGTGTTATTTCCAATTACAATCTTACAAATCCAGGAAAACTAAATGATTTTCTTATGAACTGAAACCTATTATGGAAAAAAGAAAAAAAAATAAATAAATAAAATTATAAAACGATTTACATTTGTGTAAATAAATTTTCATTACATTTTTTATTTTATGATTATGATATCACATAAAATATTTATTATAAGTTTTCTTCGTTAAAATTGATGTTGACTTGTTAAGTTTTTTTTGCTTATAATAAGAAATGAATAATTTGAGTTGATTTATTTGAATTATAATATAAATTTATTGCTATTCGAGTAATTTGAATGTTTGGAAAATTATGTGTAAATTTTTAATTAGAAGTATTGAAATGTAGTATAAATTTTGCTGAGTTTTTCATCTAATTTCACGGATTTTATTTTATTGTAAATAATTTAAATGAGATAATCCTTTGATGTTATTTGATAAATTCGAGTAGTGATGGTATGATGATTTTATTTTAGCCGGTTTATAGCACTAAGGACGAATTAACCAAATGACATTTTTTAGAAACAATCCAGACGGTCGTTGTGGTGTACTTTGATCTATAGCAAGATGTTTTGATTGCGTAGAAGCAGATATCAGTATGCTGCGAGTATGAAATTGGAAACATAAAGAATAGATGGAACTTTATCTAACGCAAACATAGAAGTTGCTAAAAATGAGCGCAGTTTCAATCAATGGTTTGAAGAGCCACGAGTCCTAGCAACGAGACTAATGTAGAACTAATGTAGAATTTGTAAGGAAGAAGAAGTCTACTGAGTATATACTTGAAACGAAGACGTTTTGTTCACAGTGTTTATGCATTAACTATATATTAAACAGATTTAAATAATATAATATGCCAAAGAGAAAATTCACTTATTTGAGTGAATTGTCAGAAAGACCAAAGCGACGAAGAATAAATCTTGAGAAGTTTTTTGACAAATCGGAAGAAGATTCTGATGATGTAAGTATTTCTTCCGAAAATGATGATCATTGTGAAAAATTAAAACAAAATTTTAAAAGGTGCTTTACAGACTAAGTATTATCTTGGGTAAGTCGTGAGATAGCCTACAAAAAAGCTCATGACAAAATTGGCTGAGAACGGTAAGTCGACACAAAATCGTCAAAATAAATTAGTCAGTGATTTTAATTAACATAGCCATTGCGAATTGTGATTTTCTTGTTTCCGTTAGACATCTATCAATGTACATGTAAATTAGTAACAACAGCACCTGCCTGTCAATTATTATTTGGTTGAAAAAACTTTAATTGGTTAAAATCACATGAGCTTCGTGTGGTGGCAGTTCAAGTTAGCACTCTGGCCATTAGCCAGACCTATCGTGTCTACGCATCATCATTAGAGGATAGTAGCTCTTAGTCAATCAACCCATAAAGTCACCACCTCTATCTAACCTCTGACTCAAATTGAGTAGCCTAAAAAAAAGACAATTCATGAACACGAAGTGTCGTGGTCGTGACAAAAATTGATAACTTTCTAATTGATAGCCCAACATCCTATTGACTGCACGATTGGCCACAATCCTTAGGTATAAATGAAAGCTTAATCAACCGGTATCATTAACCCAAAAAATTCCATTTCTAAAATTAAATATTTTAGATAAGTAGATACCAACTCTAATTAAATTTGATATATTTAATTAATATAAATCAACATGAAACTCCAACAAATGTTTCAATAAAAACACTTATTATCCAGAACCAAAAGAATCATATTACATTTTATATCAGCTCAAAAATTTTAGTCACTTTCATTGTTTTAATTCAGAATCAATTTATAGTATTACATGGTCTTTTGTGTAAAATGATACACATTTATTTAACGCATTCAATAACTCAATTTCAAATTAATTTTAATTGTAAAACAATATTTATTATTGTCCAGTTATGTGATGATACAAAAAGGGTGGACTTTTAACTCTTAACATATCGAAACATGATATTTATTGCAGGCAATTACGACTTAGTTGAGTTAATTTTTCAATTGTCTTTTTTTTAATGATGACTCCAGGATCAAATTAAAAACGAGTGAATATTTTCATATTTTATTTTTGGTATCTTTGCAAATAAAAATTTGAATACAAATACAAAATTGAGTAACAATGCACAAATATCACACACATTTAATCAAGTGAAATTGATTGAATCGAAATTGAATAGTTTCTTCACAAAAGAAAAACATTCATATCATAAAATTGAAATCGTATTTTATTTGAAATAATATTGAAAAAAGCATAGAAAAAAGTGTATATTTTGCGATGTGAAGGGTAAAATAAACATTTATGAAAAACTATCATTTTAATACAAACACACACACACACACAAAAACATATAAACGGCAAACAAACAAATATCATTTCCAACGAATATTTGCCTATGGGCTATCCTTTTCATGTTTACTCATAGTCTGTCAGTTGCCTTTGTATTTTTTGATATAAATCCAACTTTAACGTAAAATAATGAAAGAGAGGAAAAAAACGTTTTTCTGATTTAAACAATATTTGCATAATCATATTAGTCACGCAATATTGGATGTTTGTTAGTCAAATATAATAGGCACTGAATTTAGGTGCTTGTCTTTTTTTTCCTTCATTTTTTAATCGTGTATAACCGATATGCATAAATTTTTTAGTGTGTGTGTGTAAGTGAAACAATTTTTTGAAACATTGTTGGAGGCACTACCAACAACAACAACATTAATAATAATAATTTTTTAACCCATAATAATAATCATCATCACATTATAAGCATAATTGCCTGGTTTCAATGAAAAATAATTTCAACAAACAAATAAATTGTGCAATAATTGAGAAAATTTGTATATTGCTGCTTGTCTTGAAAAACTTTGTTCAATTTACGGTAATAATACTCATTTATATGAAAACTAACAATAATTTATGTTAAATTAAGTTTAAATTGATGTGTTTCCGTGTTAATCAGACGTATAAATGGCATGCTACTGAAAATGTGTTTTGTTTTTTTGAACTGAGAACATTCTTTGAAATTTTTTGATTTATTCAAGGTCAAAATTTGATTGCATTGGTTCAAATCAAATGATCAATAACGCAAATTTTACTTTCAAAGTGATCAGTTTGCTCTGAAAACATTTTTTTTGCACACTCGTCAATTTGACACTTAATTTAAATCCTCCCACATGATGATTGTTTGTATTTATTTATAATAAATAATAATAAGCAGAGTTATTGTATTCTTCTTTATTATTTTATTTTATTTTGTATTTTATGCAATCCACCATAATTTTATAATAAATAAATATATTGGAGTAAAATGAAGATATCATATCTTGAAAGGAATGCCTCCGGGAATGATGTGGGATGATGAAAATTATATTATCTATGAAATAACAATATTTTCGCGTTTCAGAGTAAATAAACAATTCTTGGAATTCATTCTGAATTCTGTTAAAGTAAATCAAAAAATTGGACTTACTGACATAACATTGTGATATGTTGAATTTATTGTAACACTAATCCGAATGAATTTCATATTTAAGGTTGAGGAAGGTATTGAATTTTTTTGTCTCGGTTTCTGAGCACGTTTCCTTACACGAAGTTAAGGAATTAAAAACTTTTTATGAGTTTAGAAAGCACAACAACACACCCAACAGATCGCATAGACACAAACAAATCTAGCAAACTGAGTCTGAGTGCATTTAAAAACTTCCTTCTTAAATATCATACTCACTTGTAAATTATAAAAACATCTATGACGATTGTACTTCCAGAATCGTGATGTAGTTTCATTCTGTCACATAACAAGTAAGAAGGATCATTTGCAAAAACATTGCAACACATTCTCAATTCTCTTCAGTAAAGTAAGTAAATAAATAACTTTTCAGTTTTATTTTCATTAAAAAAAAACTTGACATTTTCAAATCAAAAACAATAACAGAAGCATAACACAAATTCTCAAGTGATAAATTTAAATTAGAAGTTAGAAGTTAGAAGTTAGATAAACTCATTTTTTCATCAAATATGTAAGGCGTCGTAATATTTACACTTAACTCTCAAGTCTAGCATTTTTTTATGTGCTATAATTGTGTCTTGATATCTAGTGAAAAGATAAAAAAAAATGACAAAAAGCACATTTAATATGAATAAAATTATAATAAAACATACATTATATTAACAGTTTATTCTTAACATATCTCTTTTCACTACACTACAACATAAAAATTTATAAAAAGTGCCATCAAAAATGTGCTCTCTTTGCATATCTGACATATAATAAATAACACTAAATAATGAGTGTGAAGTTTGGATATGTCCCTACTTTCAATTTTTTAATGGGTAGTGTTTGAGGACGATGGGGAGTGTCCTCTATTGTATGGACATATTTTTATCTTTGACAAAATATATTTACTGTTGGTGAAAGAACAGTCGACAGTAGAACTAAGAGTTAAGATTTTGCTCGTTCATGAGCAGTGCAGTCTCCTTTTATTACGTTACTTTCATTTTGGATCCCAGGTTCAAAGTTTGATTTTTTGATTTTTGCTGTTGTGGAATGAAGACATTGATTTGCATTTTCCATCTAATAGATAATCCTACTTACATAACATCAACTTCTGGCAACACTTTGATTTTCATAGCTATGGGCAAAATTCTAGTTGGTGATGATTTGAAGAGCCGAACCCCATCCCACTAATAATGGAGTGCAAACTGATTTATACTTGGTTGTACACTAGGGTATTTTGACCTCTAAAAAGAGTTAGATGAATGGAAGAATCCTTGATATTTGGAAATTTTAATGAATTAGGAAAATGGGTTCAGTCAAAAATTCAAAAGTCAAAAGATTGATTTTGATTATGCTACTTACGATTTTAAACAATATGGAAAATCAAACATTTCTAAACAGCCAGGTAAATTTGGAAAATGTTCCACAAATAATGGTCGTATTTGCAAACTCTGAAGTAGTGTACAATAGGATAGGATAGAAAGTTATTTCTATTTTTATCACATGTGCTAACTTCACACTCCCCGATAAAAGCCTTAAAATATAACGCGTCTCTATAAGAATGAATGAACTTCTTATTGAGATGAAGTATTTATAGATAAAAATCAGGTCGTTTTATGTGCTAGAAAATGTTTTTATTACTTCTATGAGATTGCGTTATGAGAAAATGTATTTATTTAAATTTTATTATGATTTCATTAATGATAAGTAGGATATTAATAAAAATAGGACCAATGATTTACATGTGAATGGGTCAAATTATGCTATAAATTTTTCTATTTACATATTATCCAAAAAAGGTTTCATTTTTTTTTTTTAAATTTAAATAGCTCAAATCATTGATGCACTTCACGCGTTTAGATAAATTATTGCTATACGATTATAATGATGATGAATAATATCACTAAATTATTCAAAAAATAAAAAATAAAAATTGTTACAACACAAGATGTATGTTCGCTCATCATCATAATCATCATCATTATTATCAGGTTTCAAGTACGCGTCGTCGTCATACAGGAATGAGTCGAGTGAAACGTTAAACAAACTTGTAATGAAATTTAAACGTCTTGTTAAAAATTATTATATACAATTTATTTTTTTGAAACAATTTGAAAGAAAAAACAAAATATTTTTAGGCCATTGGGTTTCAACTTATTTTGTTTGGGTGGTCTTTTTTGTATCGCTTGTTACTTTTAAAAACTTGTGTAAATAACACTCAAGACACATTTATATCATTTTAGAAAATTGCTTTTTTTGTCTGTATATGGTCTATTCTCAAATTAATATTTACTTAATAATTTATGTTTAAATTGTTTCATCATCATCGTCATTAGTTTAATTTTTGATGATAGTATGATTTCAATTGAGATTAGTGATATCAATTTAATTAAATAATTAAACGGAATCATGAAATTGACTTTTAATTTCAAATTTTCTTAAAATAAATCAAAAGTATCAACATTTTCACCCCTTCTTTGATTGAGATTGAATTGAATTGAGTAAATTTGATTAAATTTTTAATCAGATGGACTGATACAAGAAGAATTAAAGATATTAAAGCAATTCATCACTTCATTTGACAAGTCACAATAAGTCAAAAAATGAATTATGTTAATATACAAGCAAATATTTAAAATTGGATGGGGATTGAAATCGGACATTGTGAAATTTGGAAGTATTTTGATCGATGGATTCATCCAAAAATCAATTCCCATTATAATTATATTACTTGCGTTATTTTCTTCTTCTAAACGAACATTATGAGGATGAAAAATCGGGATTTGAAAGCAAAAAGCAGGACTGTTAACAAATATTAATTTTTTACTAGACTGAATTTTCGACGACCTCATCAACCTGCTGGTCAGCTTCGAGGAGGGATTTTTGGGACCCCAAGGGCTCTCTCTGTCACCCATCCAGTGTCATCAACGACTTTTAGCCTGACTTTTTATTTTTTTGCTGTTTTTCAATTTTTTTCTTCGTGTAAATCACAAAATCAGCTCTCAGTGCCCTCTGGCGGGTCCGATCGAAAAACACTATCGATTTGTATACTCATCAACGACTTTGCTCTTGAACAATTTTTCAGGAAAGTCTAAAAACCGACCTAATTTTCACAAAAAGCTCCCTCAGCGCCTTCTGTGCCCAAAAGTTCGCAAATGGTATGCCTAACAGTATGAGGTGAATCAATGAACCATCCCAATTTAAACAAAATTGACCACATTTAAAAAATAATCCAATCTGCTCATAAATATTCGTTAAAGAATTTTATTTCAATTTTATGCTCAAAATTAGATTTTAATCACAAATTCCAATACCGCAAATATTTTTCCAAACAAATAATAATCAAATTAAGTTTTGAAATTTTTAAAGAAAACAATTACAAATTTAATCAATCATCATTTAATACTTTCTTTTCAGTGTTTTCAAAAAAAAAGTGTGCCACAGGCTAATTTATAGCCATTATTTTATGTTATCCTTTTATATTGCAATAAATTTTATTTATTTTTCAAACGATTTGCTCTACTCCATATCTCATTGTATTGTGTTACTGTAATAAAAATAATAATAATATTTAAATAACAAAAACAATATTGGAGAATAATAATAATAATAAAAAAGAGAAATACAGTAACCGATTGTTATTAAAATACCAGAATAAGAAAATGAACATTATGCTTTTTTTTTATTTCTTGTTAAATAGGATCAACAATGAAAAGAACAAAGTTAACAATAAAAAAACGACGACGGCCTTAAGGGATTTCTCTCAAATAATTTTAATGTAAAAAATTTATAATAAATAACATGCAAAAGTTACACAGCAGAATATTTTTCTAGTGCTTTTTCTATATTGATCATTGTCATGATTCGTCTTAATAATAAAATTGAACGTTCAGAGTTAAAAAAAATACAACACACACATAAAAACATTTGATTTTAGTGGATAGGGAAAAATATGCAGAAAATTGTTAAAGTACGTTTTGTATCCTGAGGCTAATATTAAATTAAAATTGTTCTCATTATTATTAAAATTTGATATTATTAAAAAACAATTTAATAACAAAGGAATGCGCTTTTTATTATTAAAAAAATAACGTTTGAAAAAAATATCAAAAATTTATTATTTACACAATTATTTGATAAAATCAATTCCATGGAATTCCAATCAATTCATTTAAATGACATATTAAGACACTTTTTACACTTTTGAAATAAAAATAACACATTTATGACATTTTTTTAAATTTTTATATCTATTTTTAACATCACTAATCTAATCAGAGAGTCCTGTTCTACAATTTTTTTATTTTTTTGATAGAATTTTGTAGATAAAAATAAAATTGGAACAACCAAATATCATGTTACAAAAAAAATGTATGTTATACATATTTTGACATTTATTGACCATTAAAGGATGACGTATTTTCTCGTATTAAAAATATGAAGGTATTTCATTTTATTTTATACCTTGTTTTTGTGTGTGTGTGTGTGTGTGTGTGTGTCTGTGTTTTTATATGAAAAAGTGTGATATTTTTTTAAGTTAAATGACAGTCAGGTGTTCACTCATAAAAATGTATTTTTTAAAATTAATCGATGGATTTTCTGATGGATTTTTATTAAATGAATTTGACAGTTTTTCCCAGTTTCAAGTGAAATAATGAATGTATGACAGCACGAAAATTGTTTGAATTTTGTGAATTTTTTGGTATGGTAAATGGATGTGGAAATTTTTTGAATATTCGTATAAACGCCTGTGATTGTCATTTTTTAGTGGAATTCTTATGAGAAAATGCACTTTGCAGTCACTCTGATTTTAGGTCATCAATCACAGCTTCAAAAAACTTTCATCAGAGTGAGGTCTTGTTTTATTTTGTGTTCGAAAAGTGAGCTATTGAGAGTCTGTCCCATGGCACTTTTTTTCCTCGATGGAGTGCACTAAAGCTCAATGCTCGCAGTTCGACCTGTAAGATCTTTTGTGCTTCTCCTTATCAAGATATGTCGTGCCATCTCTAGTTCTTTAAGGCCGAAGGTCCTTTTAAAGGCATCTAATACGTAAAAGAATTTTAAGTTCACTTCAAGATCTGTATTAACTTTGTTTGCAGTCTAATGTGCACCTACAAACATTTTTCTGAGGCTGTAATTAATTGGTCTTATCAATTGACTGGTCATTTGGTGCTTAACTCTTTTAAAATAGAACCCATTAGTTTGACCTGCTCTACTAAAATTTTACTTGACCTAACAATTTTTCCAAAGAGCATGGAAGAAACGAACGGATATTTTGTTTCAAAACTTAATTATCAACACCCAAACACAAACAGAATATTTAATTTCAAAAAACCTTGAATTTGTAACTAAATCTTAAAAGATCACATTTTTTTTTGCTACACCAAGGGTAATTAGATTGTAAAATATTTTCGTATTTTTTTATGTGTCAAATCCTTTTTTTTATTTGGTTTACATGGAAAAATGTTGTATATTCGATGTTTTATTCAATTTGATTTTCAAAACGTCCATCCATTCGTATCATCTTTCATTCCTATTAACATTATCCTTAGTTTTTTTTTCATTTCATATCAAATGTGATGATCACAAAAAAAAAATCTGTAACCGAAAACTTTTATGGTGTGCCTTCCTTTCCTTTCTTATTTTTTTTGCTTGGTATTTTCAAAGTGAATTTTCGTCCCATGTTCCGCGTCCATAATTTTATTATTTCAAGGTTACATATTTCCTATTTTTCTTCTTCTGTTATGATATCATGAATGTAATATTTGATGTATAATGTCCAGAAAACGGAAAAATGTAAAAGCTAGAGATGATACTTGACATGAATTTAGATGAGGAATGCGTGTTAAGAGATTTCATGTTTTCATAACTTATGTTACTTTTTTTTCTTCTTTGAATCAGAAGAATGAAAAGGACTTTTGTTTAAACGTGCATGCATTAGTCAGATTTTTGTGTGTGTATTTTCTTTCTCTCGCGCTTGAAAGAAGGTTGAAATACAAGTGAATTGTAAAATGAATGAAAGCTTTATGAATTGTGACGTAAATCTTTTTTAATTCTTGATTATTTTCTGACATTTACAATAGTAAGAAGAAAATGAAAAAAACACACAATGGAGAAGGAGAATAATGAAAGGTAGGTGTTGGAGGTCGATTTTTCGTACGCATTGTTTTGATTTGCAATTGTTATAAAGAATAAATAAAAAAAAAATGTTTTAAGTGCAGTTCAGAAATAAAAGAATTCATGGAAATGTCACGTTCAAATTTTAATTATTTATACTTTTGTGCCTTAAATAAGCGAAACGTCATCATAAATAAAATTCTAAGCGCATTTCCATACGATTTCAATTTGTGAAATGTTAGTCATGGAACTCATTTTTTTCTTATTGGAACTTAAAATTCAAAGAAGTTCAAACAGACAAATGATAAAATGCCCCTTTTTATCATATTTTTTGCAAAAACTGATGAATTTTACTAAAAACCACAAAATTAAATTTAAAAAAAAAATCAGTAAATCATCATCTTATTATCAGCAATTTATCAATCAAATTTAGGTCTCATTACAATTAAATTGAATAAAGTTTTTAGAACGCACCTGCTTTTCAAACTTAAAATTGTTAATAAATTATTTTACGGAATAAAAATTTTATTGCTCCAAGGTATTAAAAGACTGATTATTCTTAAAAAATTAGTGAAAAAAAATATAAGTGATGACAGTAAAATATAATTATTTATTGTATCGCCATGATGTTTAACAAGATGGATTTATGTACATTGTAGAAAAACAAACATATCATTAAAGTTGCATTAAAGCAACCAATTATTTTTTTTTCAATTCATTTTTTATTTTCATTTTAACAAGGCATCTTAATTTAGATACTAAAAGGAAACAGCACTTGACTTTAAAGTGTATATTTTTTTATTTTATAGGAGTATCCACTTTTTTTCACTCAAACAGGTTTTTGAGTATGTACTTAATCCTGCATATATGTAAGTCCTGTTTAAAGCAATGACTTTTAACAAGAGGAATGTAGGACAAAGATAAATCAAGTCAATTTACCATGATTAGATTGTTTTGCACTAGGAAATGTGAAAAATACAAATTCAAAAATTGGATTGCTGTTTCAAAACTGGGTCAAATTCATGTGAGGGTGCTAGAGTAAGTGATATATTTTTACATTGTCATACATACATAAAAATGATATTTCAATATGAAAATTCAATTTAGAGCACAAAATATTAACTTAACCCTTTGGTGCCCACAATCACTCTGGGGAGCATTCACTTTTAGGATTGCCAATTTTTATAGCACTACAAATATTTCTGAAAATGTTAAGAAGAACATAGCTAACTGTATTACACACCACGGTGGTAAGAAGATGGATATACTAACATGACATCTTCAGAAAACGAGGAGGGATTAATTCAGTTTGGTCAGTTCAGCAAGATGATAAAGGGTTTCTTCTTGCTTCGTTTCCTGATTTTAGAGGTGCACAATTGATTTTTTCTGATTGAATAAACTTATTTATTTAAAATCAATCAAATCAAAATTAGTGTTTAGAGCTTAAATTGTTCAGAACCCTCGGAATGCATTGTGCGAGCGGCTATAAAAAAAATGAAAAAAATAATGTCCCTTCCTCATTGAATGACTTAAAAAAAGTCACCAACATCTTTTTGCTAACTTCCATGTGAGTTATTGGCTTAAGAAATGAGTGAAATGCAAACGTATGGACGAACCCAACAACTCAAAGCACATTGTTGTAGGCCACTGCGTCTTGCCTTTGAAAAAGAAGACGATAGCTCAACAGTAACGTAATACAATAGATTTAAAATGAAATTGGTGAAAATGTATTGCGGAGTATGATGTCTAAATTACAATGATGGATCAAAAATGCATTAATGCTATTACAGAAAATAGAGACACGCAAAAAATGCTATTTGTCACTTAAGACAATCACAATACAACTAAACTTCTTGCGAAAAGGTGTCTATTACAGAAGCAAACCTCAAGCATGGAATGTCACTTCTTCACTGCAATATTCGAAGTATAGAATATCTCTTTGTATGGTCATACAAACAAGGGTTTCATCGGTGATGAAACATTAACAACGATGGAGAGTCAAATATTTTTTAAATCTTGGAGATCTAAAAAACACAGAACAAAATCGCAGAAATATCTAAGTTAGCCAAAATCGTGGAAAAGCCTAAAACAAAAAAAAACTAGAAACCGAAAAGATAGCTCAAAATTGTGTTTTTGCCATTTTTAGCCAAAGTTCAAAAGACATGATCAATGATATTGAACGGCTCGACAGATTTGAGAGAGATTGCTCTAATTTCAATGTACTTCTGTTACAATAGCATACATTTTTTTAGAATAGTAAAAGACTCCATAGGAAGGAAAGGACTAAAACATATTCATATATTTGACTAAGGAATAGTGCTGATTGTTAAACATCCTTATGATTTAGCACTTAATAATGAATGAATCAGCAAAATATTTTCATAAGAGATTTATTCATTTTCACTTTGAATAACAAAAAAAAATAAAGTAAAGTAAAGAATTATTGTTATTATAACACTGAACATTAGAGATCATAACACAATAATCCTTCTTCATTTATTTAACAAAATATTTGCCATTTTCTCCTTTTTCCCTCTAATACATTATTCTTTGTGAAATTTAACTAAGTGACTAAGGCGTTAAGCAGAAAAAAAGTTCTTATTTAATATTTTAGTAGTAGACTTTTTGTCCTTTTTATTAATTTTCAACAAAAATAAGTTCATTATTTATTATATTTTTTTTTGTTTGTCTTGTTATTTTGTCACAAAATATTCCTTGTTGTGTCATTAGTAGAAAAAGAGGAAAGAGAGGAATAAAAAATTATGAGTTGACGACTTTATTTATGTTTAGTCATTATTTTTCTCAGATTTTCATCATATTTGTGGAAATGAATCCCTTAATTTATTATGTCGCGGACTTATTTAGTGAGATGTTTTTTTATATTAATTTATTTTGTTTTGACTTTTAAAGGAAATAGCAAAATGGAGAAAGTAAATCATCAAATCAATTTTAATGAGACTTTTTGTTAAAATTTTTTTTCTTTTTCGGCCATGAAATTTTATGAATTCAAATTTTCATTTTTCTGGCTATTCAATTTAAGTGAAAGGCTGGATTAAGGTGGTGACTGGTTGAGATGGTGACAGGAAATAAAATCTAAGGCTCTTTGAAAGTGATTTTAAGTCAAAATTGTGCAAATGAGCCTGCTCTATAAATCTGAATCTGAATCTTTGAAGTCTCCTACCGGTAGATGGCTTAATGTAACTTTGAAAAGTGTATCAATTTTTATATATTTTTATGTAATTTCCTCATTCAATCGTCACTTTACGTTTCACAGTGTGACATGGACGCTAAAATTGCACTATGAAATGTTAAAAGAAAATAAGATTTAATTTTTAATAAAAATGATCAAAAATCAAGTTGTCTATTATTATGTTTGTGTTAAAATAAACAAATGCTCACAGTTCACAAGGAAGAGCATGATGAAAAATATATATAAAATAAATGTCTGACTGTCTGCCTTTATTGCTGTGAGCGACTTCTTGTCATGATATTCCAGTCTCACATTTAATATTTTTCCTCTTTTTTTTCAAACTCAAGTTTTACATACTTTGTACATTTCTGCCTTTTTAACAAGAAACAAATTTGTCAAAACATTCTGAATAAACAGCTTACTTCATCATACATTTATTTCTCTTCTTAACATTTTCCAATCCAAAACGAAGAAATAAAAGCAAAAAATGACTTTATTTTGATATAACGATATGATGTTCTTATATTTCTTTCATGCCTTGTCTTTGATGTTCTTTATTTGTTCATTATTTTTCGATCTATCTGAAAAGTAAAGTAAAGTTAAAAAAAAAATCAACTGTCAACATCATATCTCGAACGAATGCAAACAAAAAAAAAAAAGTATAAACATAGAGACTATAATGGTAATTTCAAATTTTATTTTAAACATTTATCTCAGTTTTACTCTTGTGTCTTGTTTCTAAACTCACATACACAGAAGTACATAAATATAAAATAAATAACCATAGTGGCAATAATATGCTATGATTTGATTGCGTCAATTTAAAATTTTGCACTCAGAGTGTCTTCATTATCACAAGCAATGCAATAATAAAATGTTAAACTACATTTAAAGTGATGATGGTGATGATGATGATGACGATTCACCAGAAGTAGAAAGAGAATTCAAACGAGAAAGTTTAAATTTCATTTTAAACACTTTTCAAAGGAATATTCTATATTTTTGCATCCTGTCTATTATTTTATGTTTTCTGCAAATAACTTGAGGCTGAAAATGACTCACATACATGTTTTATAGAGAAAAAGAAGAAAAAAAAATAGAAATTGTAACCACTGAGTGGTTTAGAAAAGTGCATTTTAATGGGACTCAATTCAGTGAAAATTTAATTTTTAAATCGAAAATTTCTAGAAAATTTTAAAAACTGCCATTTTCAAATCAGCCATGTTGAAAAAATCCACCGTCGACCGTTTTCAGGCTCTGGAGCTCAATTTCAAGGGTTAAGCGTGTAAAACTTGAAATTTCATTTTGCATAGATACACATACGGAAACGTCAAAAATTCTGTACGTAAATAGTGATTGTCAAACCTTCACGTGCTGGCCTAGGCAAAGCCAATGAGTTTATCTTCATCCTTTTGTGCTCCTCTTTCCAAGAAAAAATCCGACTTCGCTCTGATGGCCATTCCGGGGCAATGAATGCAAGAGACTTACAAACTGACGGCGCACAAACCGTCTGTAATAGAGCATTTTACTTACGAATTGAACTAAAAATATATAGAAAATGCCTTATGGTATCC
>LN483423.1:0-99225 GCA_900002565.1 Culicoides sonorensis
TTTACTACATTTATTACTATTTATATTCTTCCAATGTTCGAAATTTCCCAAAAATAATACATTTTTTCGTACACATTTTTTCATATTTTCATTAAATGAAAATTTTATCTTCAAAGAGATTTTCCTATATCTCTCAAAAAATTACTCTTTTTAAAGAACATATGATTACCGGCGTTCTCTGTTTATGTTTCCATCTTATATTCACTGTAGAAAGTGTTTTTATGAATGAGTTTCTAACAACAACAAAAAAAACAGAGAATAGCTCTTATTTTTTTTAGCAATGTTTATATTTTAGGAAATATTTAATAATTATGCAATTTTTTTTTTATTTGTTAAATTATTTTTTATATATTTATTGTTGCAAATAGGATGAGTCTGTGGGCAGAAAAGTTTGGAGAAGAATTGTGGGAACTAGGAGAAAAAATGACAAAGGCACAAGAAATCAAATTGGTAAAGTAATTTTTTTCATTGTGAACATTATTGGATATACTTTTATTCTAACAATTCATAGAAATATAAGCAACTTAATGCTCGTGTTGAAAAAAAAGATGGTGAAACATTATTAGAGTCAATTGCTGATAATGTTGGTCGAATGTTGCAGCGTAAAATGGATTCTATTAGAGTAAACTTTTAATACTCATTTTTATTTATCACGATCGTTTTGTTAATGGTTTTATTTTATATAATTTTTAGTGTGTAGTTCTAAAGGCAGAAGAAGTTTCTGAACAATTCGAATATAATGAAACTGTTGCAAAAAATTTTGAATACTATTCAAGTAAATACTCGCCAATTGCTGGTGAAGACTTTGATCCAGACGAATTATGGCCAGATGGAGTTGTACAAAATAATGATACTTATAAAGTGATGTATTTTTATCAAGATACCCATTTTTTCAATATCTCTGTAAATACGACACATAGCTCAGTTCAAGTACCAACAAATGTGTATGATCGAAGTACAAGGGTTCTAGAAGCTCTACAATGGTCTGAACAACTTGATGATGTTTTTGTTCAAAATTACAATTCAGACCCAGCATTGTCTTGGCAATATTTCGGGTCAGATACAGGATTTTTAAGACATTATCCAGCAATGTCTTGGAACAGAAAAGAAATAGATGTATTTGATTGTCGTAAAAGATCGTGGTTTATTGAAACAGCCACCTGTTCTAAAGATGTTGTCATATTATTGGATAATTCTGGAAGTATGACTGGCTATCGAAATTATATTGCTCAATTGACAATCAAAAATTTGTTAGACACATTTTCAAATAATGATTTTGTAAATATATTTAATTTTTCATCAGAAGTTAGTCAAATAATACCTTGTTTCGGGGTAAGCCAAGTTTTACGATTTTTTCAGACAAAAATGATTTTAAATTTTCCGTTTCTAAGGATAAACTGGTTCAAGCAACACCAGAAAATATAAAAGTTTTTAATGAAGCTGTACGTCAAATTGAACCGGAAGGACATGCAAACCATAGAATTGCTTTAACTTTTGCGTTCGAGTTATTAGAACAAGTATTATTTTCGGAGAGGCTGAACAAAGATTTTTTTTTTGCATTTTAAGTTGCATTTGTGTGAAACAAATTATGAATGAATATCTAATGCAACTAATATCATTAAAATTCTTTCTTCGGCCTTAATTAATAGATAAATTCAGATTATATTTATATTATACTATTTTATATTATAATTTCTTTTTCTGTAAGTATCGTGAAATACGTGGATGCCATAATCAAGGATGTAACCAGGCTATAATGCTTATAACTGATGGAATTCCTGAAAATTTGACCGATATATTTGATAAATACAATAATTTCGAAAATGGAACCAATAAACCTGTTAGAATGTTCGCATATTTATTAGGAAAGGTGAGATCGCATATTATATCATTCATATAATTTTTTTTAATGAATACTATAAATAATATTACTTTTTGAAAGGAAGTAACAAAAGTCCAGGAAATACAATCAATGGCATGTCTGAATCGGGGGCTATATTCTCATATACAGTCCTTAGATCAAGTATCGGAAGAAGTTTTAAAATACGTTAATGTAATAGCTATGCCATTAGTACTCCAAGGAACAGAGCATCCACCAACATGGACTCATGCTTTTTTGGATCCAAATTGGTCACCAGTTAGTATAATTAAATGTTTTATATTTTGTAGGGATTTTTGACTTACAAATTTTGTCTGTTTGGTTTGTTCAATGTAGGACGATGATAGTTCAACACAAGACTCACCTAGACTAATGATAGCAGTAGGTGCACCTGCTTTTGATAGAAAACTGTTGTATTCTAACGATACAAAAACAGTTAGTAAAGGCTTATTAGGAGTTGCCGGGACAGATATCTCAGTTGAGGAATTAGATAGACTAACTTTGCCTTATAAAGTATAACAAAAATAAATTCAATTTATTTATTTGTAAATTAAATTTAATTTAATTTATTATTAATTAATGTAGTTAGGAGTAAACGCTTATTCATTTATAATTAGTAACAATGGCTATGTCCTTTTACATCCAGAATTGAAACCAGTATACAAAGGCCATTTAAAAGACAACTATAATAGTATTGATTTAGTTGAAATTGAACAAGTAGATGATGATAATCAGACAGCTCGAAATCCCGATCCTACTATTTTAGATTTGAGGCAGCGCATGGTAAATAATGAAAAAGGAGAAATGTTAAATGTTCCTGTGAGATTTCATTATGACAACATGAGACGTATTTCACAAGAACGGCAAGATTATTATTATGCACCTCTTCCTAATACACCATTTTCATTGGCAATCGCTTTACCGTCAGACTATGGAAGCACTTGGATTAAAGTAGGAGACGAGGTAAAGAAGAATCAGCATATGGGATTAAATGTGTCAGATTTTTTTGTTGGTGAAAACTGGAAAATTCATCCTGGATGGTATACCAAAAATTATTTTTTTTCTCAATGAATTATATGTTTTCCTAAATTTGATAAAGGGTGTATTGTAAATATCATTATCTTGAAGGACATGAGTTTAAAACACCGGAAGATGAGTTGAAACATTTTTTAACAAAAATGGGAGATCCAAGTTGGTACTGGGCTGAGCAATATGCAATTGATCCTAATGATGATGACGAATTTGATTCAACACGTAAATTTTTGGCACTATAAAAAATTTCAATATTTAATAAACTCATATAAATTGTAGCAAATTGTGGTCGGTCTACTTTAGATGAATCTTCATATTATTGCAATAAAGAACTTGTACAATTACTGGTATTCGATGCTAAGGTCACAAATAACAGTTATCAAACCTGGAAATTCGCTAACAAAGAAGAACAAGATCTTATTGAAAGCTATAATGCAAGTTTGCGATTTGTCGCAACCATGAGCGGGCTTACAAGATGGCAATTTATTTTTGGTGAAGTTGAAGTGGAAAACGATAGAGAATTCGGAGATTATCATACAAAAGCTATTGATGAAACGTGGTATAGAGCAGCAGTTTTACAGCATAAACTTGATCCTCACAGCTTTTTTTATTCTGTTCAACATTCTGAAGATGAGAAAGAAGAAGGTGGGTTAAAAGTAACTGCTTCAATGGCAATTTTTCCAAGAGACGGTGGCTTAGAAGCTCCATCTTGTGTCGTAGGTAAAAAAAAAATTGAATTATGAAAAGTAACATTTTACATAATTAATTTAAACTAGGTTTCCAGTTTTCACAACCTACCATGTACGAGAGATTTTTAGACATTACATCAAAGTCTAATGTATAATGATATTTATAATTATATTTTAAATATATTTTTAATTTATTTTATCAATTTTTTCAAGTGTGATGGTTGTATTCGAACTTGTGATCAAGAAGAAGTAGATTGTTATGTGATTGATAATAATGGATATATAATGTGAGAAATTACTTTGAAAAATATTTACCTTTTTTTCACTCACAAATATTTACCATATAGTTTAGCTGATAATGATACTACAATAGGGTCGTTCTTGGGTGAAGTCGAAGGAGAAATAATAAGGCACTTGGTAGATGAAGGAATTTTTAAAAAGATTATAACTTACGACTTACAAGCTTTATGTGTTGAAATGCGTAAAGTAGATGGAATGTCGAATGATGGACCGTATATGATTACGGTATGCTGATGAAAAAATATCATTATCATCAATTCAAATTTAATGTATTTTTTTTAGCCTTTTAGAATCTTCACGTTGGGTTTACAGTGGATCTTAGGTGAAATTTTACAGTTTTTATCAAAGATGCAATTGTTTATAGAAGGAACCGAAACCTTAGAAGAATGTGGGAATTCATTTCATTTTTAATGATAAAATTGTTAAATTATCTTTTTCTTTCAGATTACGATCAATTAGATGATGATTATCCCGCTGAAATTCCTCAGATACCAGAGAAAAAACCGAAAAAACAAGAAACCGTTCAACCACAAAAAACTAAATATGAACCTCATTTCTATTCATGTGATAATTCATCAACTCTTTATATTTTACAGCAAAATAATCCAAAAATAGGAAAAGGCAATAACTATTATCATAAGACATCTACTGAAGGGTCAAAACCTTATTTTATCAAACGAATTCCGAGATCTAATTTATTGTTAGTTGTTGTCAATTCGTCATATCCATCTGAAGATCCATATTACAAAGAAACAACCGAACCAGTTACAATTAACTATATTGAACCATTTCCTTGTCACAAACTTAATTTAAATGACTTACCAAGGCGTAGACTTGAAGAATGTTTTACAGAACATCCAGAGGAAGAGGAGTTTGCAAAGTGTAGTTTGGGAATTAAGTTAAATTCAATTCAAACAGTTTTCGTTTTAATAATATCTGTTTTGGCTTTATGGCTCTAGACGAATAATTAAAAGACACCCTTTATTATACTATAACATTATTTTTTGTTACAGTAAACTGTTTCTATTTCGGAAGAACATAACTCTGATAAACAAATATTCCACCGTTTAATACATGCCTTTTTTGGTATTCAATGTAAGAAAATATATAAACATAAAATTTTTATTGATGTGATTCTTTATAACTTAAGATTGTTGGACAAATTTTAAACTATGGTCACACACACACATCCTTCAAAATTTTCATATAATTGGGTTTTTAAACCATCAAAAAATTGACTGTTATTTTGTACTCTAGATATTTTAACGGAATGTTATATTATTAGGATTTTTTCCATTGGATAAAAAACTTTATATATTTAATACTTTAAAACAATGTTATTATTATAAGAAAATTTGAATAAAAAATTTCAACAATTAGAAACTCTTTTTTTAATATATTAACAAATTAACATTTAACATATTGATACATAAATTATTTTAAATATTAATTACAAATTTGTACTGATATTAATTATATTCTAATATTATGGAAACATCACAGCTGATAATTCTTTGATATTCGTATATAAATATTTTTATTAATGCGTTTTCTTTCATGTTAGTTGGAATTACTATTGATAGAATTTATTTAAAGATTGAGCATAAATATAACTGAGAAAGTTTAACAAACATCTGAAAAAACAATGAGTTTGGTTAAGTTTATCGTATTAAGGATTATCGAATTTTTCATTTTGTTTCTTGTCACATGTTGTCTTTAATTTAACGAAAAGAATATTGAAATTTATTACTGTCAACATAAAAAAATTGAAAGACATTTGTATTTTTTTTTGATGTGCAAGCAGCTTTGATGGAGAGACAAGAAATAAAATGGATAACAAGACAATCTTTTTTAAAAAAGATTTTCTTACCAAAGTCTTATAGGCTCCGATGATTCATTCTTTTCTTGAAGTCCACTAAATTCTGCGATTAAATTAAATCGTTCAGAGTCTTCTTGTGCTAACAAAGGAATTGGATGTGTCAAATCACTTGTAGCCCATAAATAGAGATCCAAAGTTTTTTCTGTACAATCAGCAATAAATCGCATAAACGGTCTAACATCACCTTCATTAGCCATTTGCAAAAAAGAATAGTATTTATGTCTGAAAAAAAGTTAATTATATTGCGTATTTATTTGAAGATATATTAACGATTGAAAAACCTTTGTTGTTTTTGAATAATAATTGGGGGGTAACCATTTCTCATTAGAATTAAATTCATCAATAATCTTGATGTTCTCCCATTTCCATCAGTAAAGGGGTGAATATGTACTAGTTTATAATGAGCTAAAGCAGCGTGCCGCACTGGATGTAATGAATGTGCATATTCTGAGTTAAGCCAACTTTCAAATCTACTCATTAAGTTACGTAAATTCTGGGGTGTAGGCGGAATATGACCACCAACATAAACTTGGGTTTCCCGAAAAGTGCCCCCTTCAATTGGATCCACATGACCAAGAACTCTTTTGTGAATTTCCAATATATCACTTAATGTAATAAGATCCAGCCTAAAATGGAAAATCAAAATTAAAGAACATATTTCTTTTTTTTTTATATCAATACAAATATATACTTATTTATAAGAGATGCGTTAATGAACTTCATTGCTGAATCCAAACCTGAATTAGTTTTACAATTAATATCTAAGTATTAAATTGTCAGATATGTTCATACCTATAATTTCATTATGCTCATCGATACTTTTACCATCAACGGCCATTTTTGTTTCCAGTATGGACCGCGTTTGAGCCAAAGTCATAGTATTTCCCTCAATTCCTACAGAATGATAAATGTGTTGAATATATGCTTCTTTTTTGGCTCTCCGTAATGCAGCATTTGTCTCATGTACTCCAGAAAGAGCATCTCGTTTTTCATCTAAACGAGCCAGTCTTTTTAAATCCATTAATTCGACAATATGAGATGTCCTTTTTCTGTTTTCTACAGCTTTTGTATATTTTGGATCAGCAATTATTGCTCGGAAATACATTTCATCTGCAGCAATGACATCCTGTTTTTTATGTTCAAGAAACTCTCCATATTTTGTTAAAATTTCAGGATTTTTTGGAGCCAAAGCAATAGCATGGAGAAAAAGTCTGCTAGCCTTCTCATCTTTCCCATCGCTTCTCATTTCTAGAGCAACTTTTAGTGAACTCAATGCTTCTTGTTCATTTTGTGTTACTAAAATAAAAAAAGTTTTGATTTGATCGAAAAATTTTAAATTAAATATTTTTTTTACCATCCAGAACTTCCTTATGATGTTGTGAACTAGTTTTGTCTATTAAAACATTATCGAGAGCATAATCATTAAAAACCATTGGTATTAATGCAACATCATCTCTCAATTGCAAAAAATTATTTTCTGGAATATGATGGCGATAATCTATCTGAACTTTACGTAAACTCAAAATAAAATTGTATAATGAAAATAAAAATATTGAAAACAAAGCTCCTGATGTGAAGACAAAAAGAAAACTTAAATTGATTGTTTTTGATTTCTCAAACATACTTGTGTACTTTTCAAGATAATTGTTTATTTTCATATTTTTACTTTTATTTCTTATTTAATCATAAAACTCTTTAACTTTTTAAAAATAAAAATTCATTTTAAAATGTGTATGTAATTCTAATAAAATGACGTGTTTTTAATGTCAATAGTACAAAACATTGAAGTTTGTACTTCAACCAAATTCATACCCTTGAATATTTTATACTTTATTTGAATTGACTGTTATAAACTCGATAGAGATTTTTGAAAACAACTCTGAAAAACCGGGGGTAAAGTTATTAAATTTTACACGGGGTCAAAAAATATTTCTGACTCACAATAAAAAATATTAAAATTTCGTATATATAAGAACCAAAAGGTTTATTTTACGATTTGTTTTTAAGATATGATCAAATGATATAAAATAACTAAAAAGGAAAATGTACGAAAAACTTCAATCTTTTCCTTCAATAAACAAAATTAATAATAAATAAATTAATCAATTGTTCCATAAATAAAATTACTGATAGACAGAAACAAAATAGTTTGACCCTATTAAAAGTATTTTCTTGAGGAACGTTTCAAACATACAATAATGACTGTATAATCACTTGCTTAAGGGAATTTATTGCCCTTTCAAATGATTATCAGTATGAATGTCAAAACGATTCTTCTCTTAAATTCGTACCTTTTCAGATCATATGGATGTATGAATTTGACAGATTTATTATTGTTCCTTATTAATTTGGCGCAAATTTGATACAAGCTTCTTGAGAAAACTTATAATTTTGTTTTTGGTTTATATTGATACAAAATAAAAATGCCTTTACACTTTGGTTTAGGTAAATATATTATAAAATTAAATAAAACTAAAATAAGAGTTTAAATATTTATTAATTTATTGTAGATGATGTTGGAGTTAAAAACTTTTACAAATCATTTTTGAGTTTAGGAGAGGTAAGTAAAACAAATTGATCAGAATATTGTGCTTGCTTCACATTTTAATTGATTGCTCTTTGTTGGTCCTCTGGATATTCCAAATCAACATTTTCATATTCGTCTTCAGTTAGTAAATCAGGATTATCGGTTTCAATTTCTTCAGAGGCACTTGTCTACAATAAAAGTTAATGTACAATCAATTAAAGTTATAGATTAATCTTACATTATCAGGTAACCATTGTGAATTGTGCGAACTCGCCCCTGTTTTCATATCTTGATCTATAAACTCGAACTGGCGGTTCAAATTATTTGTTGCAGATTGATGAAAATTGTGAGAATTTCCCTCTTGCTCATTATGATTAAATGCAGAATTTGAATGAGAACCTTCGTTGTGACCTAGTCTTTGTATTGCTGTCTAAGAAGATTTAAATTCTATAATATAATTGTATTTAAGTTATTATTTTTTTTACATACCAATGATACATCAGGTCCACCTGGAACAATTCGACTTTGTGTTCTTTGGTGTTCATACCGTCTACGATATTCTGAGTATTTCACAGGTGCAGAGTGTTCCTCATACCGTTCATAATTTGATCTGTGAGCCGCATTATTAAAGTCTTCTGAGGGCGATGGTTTAATATCTAAAGCCTCTTGCGGAGCTTCATATTCACCTATACCTGGTTCCGCTTCAATTTCTTCTTCATAGTGTTGGGGCTGAAATGTATAAATTTTCATATTCACTGACAAAACTTAATAGGAAATATAAAACTAACGGGTTGATCTCCTCTGTCCTTGCTAATTTCAATTTTTTTAGGCTTTTCAACTGGTTTTACGGTTGTTAATTCAATAGGCATTGATGGTGCTATAGGTTCTTCTTCTTTAGTTGACCCATAAACTTTTTTATCATATTCATCTGTGTGGTGTACGTCTGGTGAGTCGACTATTAAATGTGTCAATTCAGCTGCCAAGTGTTCAACTCCATCCCAGGTCCATTGATAAGCACTTCCGCCTATCTCTCTATTCAATTCAAACGTGAGCAAGTACTCTTCTCTAGTGTATCTATATTCGTAAAGTCCACCTTAACATTCAGTAAAAAAATATTGCAAGTTCATTTTAAGTTTAATTAATAATTAATAATAAAAATATTTTTCTTACCCTTTTCAATAAACCATTGTTGGAACTCAATTTTTTCATTTTCAGTCAATTGTCTTCCCAGCTCTAATTTGTTTTTCATGCATTGGTTGTAATATGAATTAAAAATACGTCTATCACTTTTACTGACAACAAATGATGGATATACCCATTGATAATCAATTTGACCTCTTAGAGTTTCATATTGCCCTTTTGTGTGTCGGTCGTAATATTCTGTAAATTGAATTGACTCTTCATCGGTAAGAATTCTTCCATAGTCTTCAATATCCACTAGCCTTAAATAAAATTCACGGTACATGATTCTATCATATTCGGTTCGTAACCATGACGGATAAACAAGTCTCATAAAAAGTGTCTCCTCTAAAACTCTTCTTGAAGTTCCACCTCGTTGCTTATAGTATTCCTCAAACATTAACATTTCTTCATCAGATAGTTCACGTCCATATTCTCGTATATCAACACGTAAACGATAAAATTCTTCAAAAATAATTTTATCAACTTGCGTAACAATCCAGGATGGATATACGATATTGAAACTTAACTTATCTTCTTCTATTACATTTTCGTGTTTTGTTGTACCACCATGTTCTTCATAATATCGTTCAAAATTCAATATCTCTTCTTGGCTCAATTCACGACCGTAGTTTTCACCTACAACTGTTCGATAATATTCTTCATAAATTGCTCTATCTTCAGTAGTAACTACCCAATCAGGATAAATAATACGATAGCCAGAATGACTATAAGTTTCTACATTATGATCAGTTGTGCCACCGTGTTCAGTGTAGTAAACCTCGAATTCTACTCGTTCGTCTTTGGTTAAGTCCCGCCCATATTCGCTTTCCAAAACATGACTAAAGTAATATTCCTCGAAAATTTTTTTGTCTGTTTCAGTTATTACCCAATCAGGGTATTTTAAGTTGTAGTTATTAGCTTTATAAACTTTCTCTTGCTCTTGAATTTTATTTGCAAGTTGTCTTCTATAATAATCTTCAAATTCTTCTAATTCATACGAAGTTAAATTTCTAGCTGGACTTCCTATCCCAACTCTGGTAATGTAAAATTCATCAAAAATATTTTTTTCTTCAGTTGTAACCAAATATGATGGATATATTATTTTGCGTTTAAAGTTTTCTCTTATTTCATTTAACGTAGTACCACCTTGTCTATTATAATATTCATAAAAACGTTCTTCTTCCGATCTGGTTAAATTTCTTCCATATTCTTGTGGAATTACACACTGACGATAATATTCTTCAAAAATTAAACGATCGCTTTGCTTTTGCACCCACTTTGGATATATTATAAGCTGTCTTTCGTCATGTTTTTCATTAATTTTTTTTTCATACTGTTTATTGTAGTGATGTGTATCTTCATATTCAACTTCTTTAATAACGTGTGTCGCAGGAGTTTGGGGAGTGTAGTGGTGGTTGTAAGATTTATTTTCTGTATTTTTTTGAATTGTACTGAAAGATGGTTGTTCAAATTTACCCACTTCGATATTTTCAATTTTTTTGAAATTCGTTATTGGATGTGCTTGATGAACTTTACTTTCATGTAATTCTTTATGCGCGTATATTTGTTGTTTCGGTTTTAATTCCTGATTATGATTCACAGAGGATTCTTCTAAATGGTGTTTCGAGAAGACTTGAGGAAAAGGTTTAGAATATTGTCGATGTCTATCTGCTTGACTAATAGAAAAATAAGAGTTACCATAAACAGGAATTTGTTCAGTCCTTGAGTGGTGTGATTCCGTTCGTTGTGTTTGGTGCCGTTGAACAGGAGGCGAAACAATACGATTAATATTACTTTCTTCTATTTGTTTTTCTATCCTGTGTGTCAATGGAGGCTCCTGAATTACTTGTCGGTGTTGCTCTTCGAAAAATCGTTTCATATGGTCACTAACTGGTTGAACACTCTGTTGACGTCGATGCTCAATTTCTTTATTGAATCTATAAGTTGTTTCTGGGATAACTGCTTGTTGTATATTTTTGCTCTCTTCAAATTTTCTAACACGGTGAACGATTGGAGGTGGTATCATTTGTTTACGCTCTTCAATTTTCTGAAATAAATTAGACATATGATCTTTACAATCAGTCTTAGATCCTCCATTAAGAGTACTATGGTATCTTTGATAATGAGCGCTTTGTGCATTTCCAGTGTTAAGTGCCTCATGAAATTGTTTTCGTAATTGTTCAGCTCGACGGTGCATCTCTTCTCTTTGTTGATTAATCCATGTCGAACCTGATATGTCCATAGGAGCTTTACCATAAAAACTCGGTTGACAATTGTTACATCTGTATAATAAGAATGTTCCATAGACAAATTTGATAAGGAAATAATGAAAACATTAATAGGGTCATTGACAAAAAAATAAAAAATAGGTTACAAAAAAAATTTATAAAACTGAATCATAAATTTACCCATCCATGATGGCAGCGTTTCCATAAGCAGGATAAGAGCCTTGATAATCATAAGAACTTCTTTGTGCTGATATTTTTATTATAAAAATCAAAATGAAACATAATATTGGTCGTATGGACCTCATGTTGACTGTGTTTGGAATGAGTTGATTATATATATAAAAAAATGAGCAAAATAGTTGAGTAGGTCAGTTTTTTTTACTATCAAACCTGATTGATTGATCTAAAAAAGTTTTAGTAATTAAAAGTAATGACAGTAACATTATTAAATTGTGGGAGATAAATATTCAGAAAATCCAATTAAATTTTAGATTTTTAACTGAAATTTTACAGTAGGAGATCATAAGAAGGTCAAATAAATCTTTTTTTGTGTTTTGTAAATATATTCTGTCACGTTTACAAATAAAATGAGTAATATCTGTTTTCCAAAAATACATGTTTAAAAATTTTATAAATGTGCCGTTACACAGAAGATTCCCACGCCACTTCAAGAGTTTTCATTGAATCATCACTTTATTATCATGTTAATCACAATAAAAAAATCTTGATATAAGGTTCAACAGAAAGATACGTCATGAAATTTATTTTTAGAGCAATATAATAGCATGATCTTTGTATTTATATATATTTTTTTTATCTGTATCAAATAAAACTATAGTAAAAAAAGTTAAAAGGTTATCATTTAATCAGTGGAACAACGGTAATTCTTGAATATTTTTATGGTGGCTTAGGCAAAATGAGTATTTTCAATAATGTTCAATATTTTCGACTTGATTAGTAATTTCAAACAGATTCACTTTACCCAATAAATAAAAAATCATCAATTCAAATATTATTACCTTATTTATTTATTTTTTAACTTTTTAATTATGAACTTCCGATCTTAGTGAATTAAAATTATGAACTGAGGATATTATTTGAGTTTATTTGCTTTATAAATATTTTTTGTTTAATTAAAAGAGAGAAAATAGACGCTCATTTAAATTCTCATTCAATTTTTTCACAGAAACCTAAAACAACCATAAGATTTTTTGATCGGTCCGATTTTTATACTGTTCATGGTGAAGATGCAGATTTTGCAGCAAAAATTGTGTTTAAGTCAACGGCTGTAATAAAAACAGTAAAGATCGAGGAAGACAAAATATTGTCGTACGTCACTTTGTCGAAGCCTAAATTTGAAGAATTCGCAAGACACTTGTTGATTGTTTTGCATTATAGGTATGAACGCCGCATAACAAAATAATTCTTAAAATTGCTTTCAATATTTATAACTCAAATTCACAGAATCGAAGTTTATGTTTCTAAAGGTACTATCAAATTACAAGAATGGAAATTAGAGTACAGAGGTTCACCTGGAAATTTACTACAGTTTGAAGATCTTCTATTTTCAAATCGAGATATGGTCACTTCATCTTCTCTAATTTCTATAAACTTAAAACAATCAAGTCAGCAAAAGGTATTATTTTTTAAATTTTGATTTCAACTTTATAAAAGTAAAAATTTATTTTTCATCTTTTTTTTTAGAATATTGGCATTGCATGTTTGGATAACGATAGAACTTTTCACGTCTTAGAATTTGTTGATGATGATTTTTACAGTGAATTAGAAGCCATTGCAGTTTTATTATCACCAAAAGAATGTCTTTTGCCATCTACTGATGGAGATGTTAGTAAATAATATCATTTATTGTATATTAAATAAATGAATCTTACAGTTATATAAAAAAAATTCTAATTACAGTATTCAAAAATTAAAGAGGTTTTAGAACGTAACGGAATTTTAGTTACTCGTCGGAAATCTTCAGATTATAAGTTAGATAAAAATGTTTGGACTGATTACCTCAATAAACTGTTATATTTTGAAAAAGGACAACAAAAAAGCGTTTATACTCTTCGAGAGGTTTCTCTTAGTCTAGCAATGGCAGCTTTAAGCGCGATCATCTTATACATGGATCTAGCAAACGAACCAGAAAATCATGGCAATTTTCATCTTGAAAAAATGAATCTGGATCGTTTTGTACATTTAGATGGAGCTGGTAATATTTTCAAATAATTTTTTATTTTTATTCATATTAAAGGTTACTTTTTTAAGCCGTCTCCGCTTTAAACTTACTGCCCAAAATTCAAGCAAATACAATCACATCGAAAGCCAATCGTTGGACAAGTGTCCTTGGAGTTTTGGATTACTGTAAAACAGCTCAAGGACATAGATTACTTTTACAGTGGATTAAACAGCCTTTAAGATATTTAGAAACTATAAAAGATCGACATGACATCGTTGAATGCTTGTTAAAGGACCCAGTGAGCTGTCAAGATTTGAGAGAATCCAATTTAAAGTATATTCCTGATATAATGGTACTGTTTTTATTTTACAATAGATCTTATACAATTGCAATTTTATGTTTGTTTCCTAGATGCTATCTACAAAATTACTTCGGAAAAAAGCAAGTTTAGAAGATGTTTATAAACTATTTGTTGTATGCACTCGTATATCAGCCATTCTGAATATACTAAAGGATTTGGATAACCCAACGATTAATAGCATTTTATATTCACCTTTGAAAGATATTAACACAGACTTAACAGGCTTTAAGCAAATGGTAAATCAAATTATGGATATGGATGCTGTCGATGACGGACGATTCAATATAAAAGCAGAATTTGATTCCGAATTGAAAGAAATGAAGGAAAAAATGGATGTAATTGAAAATAAAATGCGTCGTTTACTTTCAAAGGCTATGGATGATTTGGATTTACATGATCAAATTAAATTAGATTATGTTTCTCACATAGGCTATCATTTTCGTATTACATTATCCAATGAAAAATCTTTGCGAAAACAATCTGCGTACAAAACAATTGATGTAGTCAAAGGAGGTGTGCGATTTCATTCATCGCGATTGATTGAACTGAATTCTGACTATACTGCACTCAAAGAACAATATGAAGAACATCAAAAATCTATCGTGGCAGAAGTTATTCGTATTGCAGCAGGTTACAAAATTCCATTCGCTACTCTTAATAATATTATTGCACAAATCGATACTTTGGCTTCTTTTGCACATGCCGCTAATGCTGCTCCAATTCAATATGTTCGTCCAAAAATTTTGCCTGAAGGATCAGGTCGTTTGTATTTGAAAAAAGTTCGACATCCTTGTGTAGAAATGCAAGAAGACGTTACATACATTGCGAACGACGTTGATTTTGAAAAGGATAAGACCAATATGCAAATTATTACTGGGCCTAATTGTGGTGGGAAAAGTACTTATATAAGGTACTTGTTTATTGTTTTTCCGTATATTCGAAATAATTTAAAAAATTGTTTGTAGGTCTGCTGGTGTATCTGTATTACTTGGTTTGATAGGCTCATTTGTGCCTTGTGAATATGCAGAAATTCCAATTGTTGATAGTATAATGGCGAGGGTCGGAGCGGATGATAACATTAAGGGCCTCAGTACTTTTATGGTAGAAATGGTTGAGTCTACAGGAATTATTCGGAATGCTTCACAAAATTCGCTTGTTATAATTGATGAACTTGGTCGAGGCACAAGTACGTATGAAGGTTGTGGAATCGCTTTTGCTATAGCTGAATATCTAGCAAAAGAAGCCAAATGTTTAACATTATTTGCAACTCATTTTCATGAAATCACAGAGTTAGCTGAAACTGTTAGCACTGTCAAAAATTTCCATATGCTCGCAGTTACTGATAATAACTCTTTCACCTTATTATATCAAATTGCACCTGGTGTTGTTGAGAAAAGTTTTGGTATACAAGTAGCAAAATTGGCGGATTTTCCTGAGCAAGTTGTAAAAGAAGCTCAAATATTGTACGAAGATATTGATGAGAGGATTAATGTTTCCATAAATGATAAGGACCTTGAATCTGCTATTCAAGGATTACATAGTCAATTTAAAGATGAAGAAATACAATTCATAATGCAACAATTAAAAACTTAACATATGAAAATTGTGAATCTCCATTCATTCAAGTACACATATTATTAAATTTATACCTTTGAATTTATTTGATATGATTTTTATTTTGAAATTCTCTAAAACTATATCATTTTATTCAAAAAAAAAATATTTCTACAATATAGTTATGATTAATACTAACAATAAGGTTGAATCAATATTTTCAATAAGATTGACTTATAAAATAAAATAAAATACAAGATAGAATCTTTAATTATACAAAACATATTTTAAATGAATGACTTTTAAGGCTTTATGCTAATTATATTTATATAAAAAACAACATCTGTTTCGTCAATTAAGGCAAAGAGGAAAATCTTTGCAATTCACCATAAAAAAATTTAGGAAAAATAATTTATGTATACATTTAGAAGGCCAAAAAAAGTCAAAATTCTTCATAAATTTGACTCGTACCGGTCTATATTTATATTTTTTTTGGTTTCCGAAATAATTCCGAAACATGATCAACTTTTATAGATTTCTGTATTCGATTTAACGATTTCTCCAGTTTCATTCAAGACACGAATTTTCAATTGTTCAATTTCGTTCAATAGTTCTTTTGTTTCAAAATCAACTGAGTCGACTTCAGATTTTACTTGTTCATTATCAATATCCCATTCAAGAGAATCTGGGGTTGATCTTCTTGATGAATTACCACTTCGAGCTGTTGAGCTGACTGATAATTGCGCGTTCATATGAACTTTGAGATTTTGATCCACTCGTCGAATAAGGTTTTCGCGATTTTTAACGTTTTTATTTGAAAGTCCAGAATAATTTGAAGCAGAACAATCATCGCTCAAATATTCAGATTCCTTGTTTGGAAGCCTAAAATTAAAATAATATTTTAGTAATAAACAAATTTATATAATGAGATTCTATAAAAGATTTTTACCACTGTTCGACGTTCCCAACATACTCATGTTCCCACTCCAACTCTAATGAATTACTATAATTAGATGTACATTCTGAACCGTTTAAGTCTTGTCGGTAAGCAAAATCTTTATCTCTTGCAATCATCATCAATGAGCGTGCATCCAAGCATTGTAAATGTATACCAGACCTATATTAATAAATTATGTAATTAATTTTTCATAAAAGTAATATGATCTTACGTTGATGGTTGATGTAATCTTGAATATGTAAGATCGTCTTTATTCCAATATCTTCTGAAAAAGAAAAATCGTTTCTGTTTTGATTTTGTTTTCAAAATTCTATAAATTAAACTGTCTGATTGATATACTGTTTCATCTTCAAATAAGTTCTAAAACAAATATTTTAATGTTATTGTTTTAATCAAATTGATTGAAACTAAAAGTACTTCTCTTTCTGCTCCTGATCTGCTTGAACTATAAAATATTTTGTCAAACTAAATTCTCTATAATAAAGAAAGTGTTAAACTTACTCTAAATTTTCCTGTTTACCAAAGCAGGTGCTAAAATTTTTTCCCATAATAAAATTGTATTGTTTCTATAGCAATTAATTATTTTCATTTTAATTGCAAATAGCATTTTTAACGATGTATAGACATTATTTTGCTTTTTGTTTTCATTACCAAATATATTTACTTATTCAATGCTTAGTTAATTAGATTGAATATTTTTGCTGTGAATCGTGAATTAAAAATGACTTAAAATGAAAAGGATTTTTTTTCTCGTATAAATAATAATTAAATTGCATATTCTCGTTGTATGCTGAATCTTGATTTACTACATTTTAAAATGAAAAGATGATTTTAATCATAACTTTTCTTTGTTTTAAGTGGAAATTTGTAATTGACACTAAGGAAAATTATTTACATTTCAATGACAGTTTATTCAGCTGTTCTTCTCGTTCTAGTCTAAGCGCATGTCCTTAGTATGAACATTTCGATTATGAACAAAATAACGAAAATGATGTTGTTGGCTGAATGAAGCATATCAAAGAAGAGAATTTATTTAAGTGTATTTTGTTAAGGCATTTCAATAAACTATTTTTTGTTTGATATATAATTATTTTGCTGTCAAAGGTTGGATAGTAATAATCTTATGTTCTCGTGTAAAATAACATATTTCTCTTTGTCGTAGGTCAAAATGGGTATATGAGTCGAGAAATTAAATAAATTTTCGAATATTCAAGGAATTTTTACGTACACGCGTTTGCAATGTATAGCGATTTTATCGCTTAAAAGAAGTATCGGTGCAATTCGTCCACTGTTCTTACCAAGTCAGACTAAAAGTTGAACAATCCAGGTACATGTTGATATATTTTGGCCGGACTACTGACTAAAATTTATTTTTTAAAGTATAATTGATGCATATATTTAATTAATATTTCAAAGTATTCTTCAATAATTATGAAGACCGATATGTAGTTTTTAAAATATCACACTTCAAAAAATAAAATTTTCTAATAACAAACTTGTTTGCCGAGTGCTTATACCAAACGTTTTAGTTCTTACGGACATATTTGATCGTTTAAATAATAATTAATTCAATGATTACTTTTTACTTATAAATTATTAGTGTTCAGTACCATACATTTGAAAGCATCAACATACTAAATTGTTAAAATTATACTGATAATTTTTTTTATTTCAAAGCCAACACAGTAAAAAAGCTTCTAATTTTTCTTTGGTCAAAGCATATGGATTTGGTGTAGTTTTTCGTTGTTTGTCAAGGTATTTAATGGAATTCAAGTAAACCATTTTAGCTTTTTTTGAATTGAAAAACAATCTCATTATTTTTATAATAATATTGAATATATACAAATATTTCATATTTTGCTTGCTAATATTTTCCTGTAAATATTTTTCATGGTAAAATGACTGCTGAAAAAAATTACTTTCAATTTTGAGAATAGATGTTACATTCTACTGTCTAGTCATTTTCTATTATAAGAATCACATTTAGTTTTTCATATGATATCCACAACAATACATTTTCTTTTAACTGATTTGAATTTTATATAAGACTGTATGTGTATAAAAAATTAGATAAACGTGAGTAAATTGTAAACCAGTATGTGTATTTTGTAAAAGCATTGGTCAACAATTGTTTGCTAATGAAAAAGATGCAAATTATAGTTTAGAAAAAAAAATATTTTTTATTTAGCGAAATAAATTATAAAAAACCCAAATACTATTCTTTTAAATTCGTTAAGTCCAGTCAAAACCGACCGAAGTCGATTTTTCAAATTTAAACACTGCATTAATCATTATTTTATCCGGTTGGTTATTTGTGTCTTGACGAAAAACTTACATGGTTTTATTTTATAACAATTGAATTTTTTTTTAAATTGCTAGATTTTTAGTTATCAAAATTAATGGAAAACAAATTATGAAAAGAGTAACTTGATCAAACATTGGGCATAAAAGAAAAATTAAAAAAACTTCTTTAACTACTGATTCTGTTGGTGTTATTTAATGCAAAATTAAAGGTTCTTTCAAGATTATATTTCCTTAAAAATATTTAATTTTGTTAATTTTTTTATGTTTCTAAAGATATATAGTTAAATTACAGGTGTTTGTTGACCCTTAAATTAATGCTTAAAAAAATTAAAATTAGGCAAAAAAACACACTATTATTGACCTCCTTTTTAATAAAACAAATTTGTTTTGTTGAACTGTTGAAAGCCAAGACGAGGTAATGATTTACATATTAAATTTCTGTTTTCGTATGATCATTTCGAGAATTATAGTAGATTTAATCTTCTGCAATATCTTTATATATATTTATAGTTAAAGCAGATAAGAGATATTTTAATGTATCAACAAATTAATTTTTATTTCTATCTGAAATACATTTACGAATACTACGACTGAAAAACTTTTATTTTAAAACCGAATAAAATATGCAAAAATGTCAAGTTTCTGCAAAAAATAACATCTTTAATATTACCTTGAAGTCTAACGTTGTTTTTATGCCAATAATTTTTTGGTTGTCTGTGCGTGATTTTAAATCTATACATATAATTGTTATTGCTATATAGTATTTTTAATAAAAATATGTTGCCACCCCACATTGTATGATATAAAGAAAACAGAAAGTCTTTTTCTTATCACAAGTCTACAGGATATTGAGGGAAGTTTTTAGTGACATCTGTTAGGAACTTTACATATATTATAGACATACGATATCGTGTTAATAATCAGGTTTATTTTTATACACTAAAAGTCTCTGAAAGAAGAAGAAAACCTTTAAAAAATAAATCTTTATAAAGAGCAAACAATAAATTTAAACACCCACTTCCTCTTGAACAACAGTATTTTACATTTTGATTGGCTGGTTTCGGGAGAGAGAAAGAATTAACATATAAATAAAATTGAGTATCTACACAATAACAAAAGAAAGGAAAATTTGTGTGGGAGACTGTTGTTTATTGTATATATAATTTCCCCTTTAAATTAAAACTGAGAATGCGAGAGGAACTAGACAAGAATTTTTAGTGATAAGAGCTATAATAAAACCATTTATTTATAAAAAAATTATATTAATTATACCCCTCAATTTTTTGGTTATCCACATGTGCAACTTTATATCTTTTAATTTAAATATTATATAAAGTTTATATACTACTATCCTCTCAAAAATGTTTGTTTTTATAAAAAAATAACTAAAAACACATACATATATGTTAAAAATCGTTGTTTTCCATCTGTATATATGCTGCACCACATCTTTTG
The DNA here is from genome assembly GCA_900002565.1 of Culicoides sonorensis. Lineage (NCBI taxonomy): Eukaryota > Metazoa > Arthropoda > Insecta > Diptera > Ceratopogonidae > Culicoides > Culicoides sonorensis. The sequence goes on from LN483423.1 coordinate 20,531, forward strand.
TTGTGTGACACAGCTGGTTAACTGTAGAATAGAAAATCGTGAAAATGTTTTCAGTACCGTTCGACATGCGGTGCAATGTAGACATACGAATATATTTAATCAAAATTTTTTAGAAAAAAGTGAATCAAAACAGTGTTGTGGTATTACTTGAGTTGTATTAATAATATTTAAAAGTATTCTCAAAAACTTAAAATTGTGATTATTATGAATATACATTAATTTATCTAATTAAAAAAAAAAAATAAAATAAATTTGTATTATTTAAAATAAGGAAAAAAAACTTTCAAAAAGGTTTCCGATCATCATTTTTTTTTCAATATAGTTTGATAACTTATACTCGTGAATTTTCGTCTGCATTTTTACATGTGTAAAGTGTAAAAATAACATCAAGTGTTCAAGTATGTTTAAGTCACGTGTTATTGTCGTACAATAAATATACGAACAATGTTGTTTAATAATGTACACATGAATGGTTTGTGCAAAGAAAGGAAAATTTGCAAAAGTAAATAAAATGTGGGAAAACACATATTTAATTTAGTTATCAAATCCATTTTCTGAAACATTTCTATGAATTTCCTGTATTTAAAATAATAAATGAAAATCAAACAGTTATTTAAACATTTAAATGAAAATATGGAAAATAATTATTATCAAACAAACATATTATCGTACATAATTAATATAATTTGTTAACAAGATTTTTTATAAAACAATTATTATTATAATCAAGGTTGTGAATTCAAAATTAAACAATTATTTTAGTATTGAAACAATAATTGTGAGTCTATGTTAAACCAATTATTAAATAAAATAATTATAATTATCATTGATACATACAAATAATACTGTTTTCAATTATTCAAAAAAGGAAGTGTACAACTAAGTGACAATTTATTTAAATAAATTAACAATAGGAAGTTGAATAAAGATATACCTATACAACATCAAAAGAAAAGAGAAGATAAATTATTGAACGTTTTAAATTTAAAATGTGATAAATTTGATATGCTAAACTCATACGTAAGGATTATGATTTGAAAACTTTGTCTGGCATTAAATAACTTTGCTAATTATACGATTAGTAAAACACAAATTTAACTATTAGTTGACATTGAGCAACTTTAAGTATCTCCCAGTTTTCAGTTATTTTTCTCCCAAAAAACATAAAATGAGAACCTCTAGCTGTTTAAACTTTTATATTAGGGGGACATTAATTGCATTTTTCATCAGTATCTTGCAAAATGTCCAAACAACAACAAACACTGGCATATTGAATAATGGTAAGTATTTTATCATGAGGAAAGAGGAAACACAAAAAAAAATCATTTTGTTTTAAATTTATAATTAGAAAATTCAACTTGACATCAAGTATTTTCAATTATTCTTGATGGCATTGTATGTCTCCGTAAAGCAGACAAAAAATAAACTTAATACTTTAATGTGAAAGGTGCTTATTGCATTTAAATTACATTTCCATGATGTTTTGCTACAACAATAGTCTATACAATTGTTTTTTTTTCACAAAAATACAAATGAATTGGGACTACAAACTGTATCCTTAATATGTTACCGTTGTATATAATCTATCTTCTTGGCACATGGTCAAGAGACTTTCGTGTATTTATGCATTTAGAATATATAAAGAAAAAATTAAATGATAAAAGCAAAGGAAAAAATGGGCAACAAATTAATTTTTTCTTTCGTATTGTTGTACACGCAAAATTTGCAATAAGAATGCAATGCTACATAGTATATATTATGTATGTACTTTTAAAGTCAGCATGTCTAATGTCTTTCTCTCAATCTTGTATCTCTACTCGCATTAAATGTGTATGCATCAGTTTAAACAAGTGTTGAAATGTGCTTCATTTATTTCTTTTAAATTAATGACTTTCGTAAGTTGCTGCGAAATGAATTAATGAGCTGACAAATTTTTGACATACAATGCAGTAGTTTTTTACATATATTTTTTTTTATTTCCACACTTTTATTTAATTTTTGACAATTAATGGTAATTTATTTTGATAAGACAAAAGATCTTAATTAATATGATTTGTTGAAAGATAAAAGGATTTAATTTTGGTGTTACTTTTTTTTTTATTAAAACAGATTTAAGTGGTGTTATTTGAACAACTGATGCTATATCTTTTACTTCTATTAAGGGAAAAAAATAAAAGTTAAAGAAAAATATTATTTTTTTTAAACTCTTTTACGTCCCTATTTCAAGCACTGAAAAGTTTAAAAAAAATTCTAAAAAATAGGAAATAATTGAACAATCCGAAAGACATCACAATAACGGTCTATATTTTTATATTATTTAATGAAGATAGTTCATTTAACATTCAGTTATACATTCTTGAAATCATGATGTTTTTCAATACTGCTAGATCACAATTGATTTTCATAATTATAATATAAAAAACCTTAGATAATTTGTTGTTGTTGTAAAGGCCTAAGACTGTTTCAAACGTGCTCTCAATTGAATCTATAAGTTGTTTGTCTTCGAACTGAGTTAACTGAAAACAAAAAAAAACATAAACATATAGTTTATATATTCAACAACAAATCATTTAAAATCCTGATCTTTCTTACTCATCAGAAAAAAAGTTAAGCTATAAAATCAAAACAAAAACAATGATACACTATGAAAATATTATTGTTTTGTTTATCTATTCTGTTCTACTTTAATCAAATTGTCTGTGTTACAATAATAAAATAAATTGTGACAAAGTCAGATTATGCTCTAAGATATTTAAGTATATTCTTAATTTAGAAAAATAAGTTAGCACATTTACAAATAATAAAAAATTAAACGTCGCATGTCTAAATTTCAATATTTGTTTCTTGAACTTTAAATTAATCAAAAAGTTTTTAACAGCAAGATTTCATTTTTAAAGCAATTTTAAGAGCTTGAAATTGAAAATCGGAAAGAAAAACAAGTAAAAATGTTTAAGACAACAACAAAGATAAACAATATGACAATAAAATAAAGAGAATAAATAATTCGAAAGATACGTTATATTTTGATGCATCTGTTGACAAAATACAAAGTGTAAAACGTTTCCTATTTTAATTGTACTGTTAATACTCAAATACCTTCCTTCAATGTTGTTGAATGTCTGTAATAAAAAAATATAAATTCATCTGTTGTACATTACTACATTTATACAGTTTTCAATTCCATAATTTTATTTCAGTTTTAACATGTTGAAAAATGATACAATTAGTAGATTAAAAAAGAATAGTTTTGTTTGTGTTCAAATGAAAAATACCATATTGTTGTCATAATAAATTAAAAAAAATATATATTTAGGAATTGAAAGAAAAATAAAAGTTTTTTTAATAAGTTTTTCATTTATTATTTTCTTGATCATTTAAATGTCATAATAACAAAAATAATTCTTAAAATACTCTGGTTACTCTGTTTGCACAAACTGAAATATAAAATTATTAATAATGTGCATCCAATTATGAAACGATTATAAACCGCATAAACAATCAGATTACAAAATCATGGAAACCTCAATTGCACATACATTAAAGGATGTTCAAAAACGAAAATCAATCAGTATAACTATTTTACAGTGGAAAAATTTTTAATTTTTTAAGCCGACTTATAAATTTGAATGTTTTTGGTTTGTTTCTAATGTTAGAATATAGAGTTGAGTTCTAATGAATAATAACAAAAGAAATTAAATAATTTCAATAGTTCAGCCACAACTCTAGAAAACATACAAAAATAATATATGATCAATATACATATTACGAACGTAATGTAATTACTTGATGCACTGGAAAAATTAATTTGAGATTTTTCGTAATGAAATCATTCGCTTCATCGGCTTTATTATTTTAACAAAATTGAATTAATTCAGTTATAGCATAAAGAAAAATGTTTTTGTTGTTTTTATTATGACAGGAAAAATTGAAAAAAAAACTTTCAAATTATTTATCATACCGGGTGAACAAAATAAACTTAACAATTATTTTTCCATTCATATCATCAAAAGATTAATTATTCATTTGTCTAAGTTACACTATCACAAATTATTTTTTTTAATTTCAAATATAAATGAAAATATTAAAATATGTTTATTTCATGTTAAATCAAAAATATGTTAACACTCTATAAATATTTTTTTATGATAATAAACACAGAAATAAAGCGTCTGTTAATTGAAATATATTTAACTAATAATTATTAAAAATTTTCAAAACAAATATATACTCGAAACGTATTGAAATTTGATAAAGATAAACTTGTTATTAAATTTTCAAAAAATATTATTGGTTTCTTTAAAATTTATGAGACAGTTGCCTGAAAAAGTAAATTTTCTTAATATAATAGGTAATGTGTCCAAATAAGCATAAGAAAAATGTGAAAATGAAAAATAAACATCTCAGTTTTATAAAACAAAAATATTATTTCCATGATATGCATAAGCAACTGTAAGTGTCAATGACAGATATTATTTTTAATGCATTGTTATGATGTTAATGTCCCATTTTTTAACGAAATTAAAATCTAAATTTTTCTTTTTCTTTCGTCTTTTTTATTACAAACATCGAAAATGTCAACAAAAATACACAAGGTTTCTGTTTAAAAAAAAAAGTTTTAAGAATCAGTCCGAAATTGATTTCATATAATTTAGCATATGAAAATACTGTAAACCTTTATTGAGGTCTTTCAAATCTAACTCGTTTTTGCGGGAAAATCGATTTATCGTTTCTTTTTTCAAGTTATTGTTTCAAAATATTTTGATTAATTGGCCTTCAATACTTGTTTTGCATTAGGACTTCAAAATCCAATATCATTTTATTTGATTTGCATTTTATTGCATAAATTGGCTCTGTAAATTGACAAATTGGCAATAAAAAGTAATAATTTTAATCTCATCAAAATACACTTTTCTAAGCCGCCCAGTGGTTAGTGTTTCTCATTTTTTCGAAAATAAGATTGAAACTAAAAATGGAAGCTCGATGAAATTCGATAACTTCTATCACATTTTTCACAATATCAGTCATTTAGTTTCGGTTTTTCTTTAACTTAGAATTTTTTTTGCCAACCGCTCCAGTCACTAACAACTAAAATGTTACTTTTGGCTGCAAATAGAAAGAAAATCTTTATGTATTTAATGAATTTGTCTTTGCTTAAATTATGTCAAGAGTCTTCTGAATACGTTTTTTTTCCATAAAAAGTCTAAAAGAAACATTACATTTTATTAAAGTCAACAAGCAATTTCATCAACTTTACAAGTATTACAGTCTTTTAAAATTGAAACAAGTAACAAAACCGCATAGAATCAGATTTTTATTTTTTTGAATTGCCATACAAAAAAAATGAATAGCATTTCAAAGTCAAGAGGGAATTAAAATTTAATATGTAAACTTACTTTTTTGAGTGCATTTTTAACCACACCACATTGAAATTTTCAATACAGGAGGTGTACTATGAACCTTATTTTGTTGAATATGCACCGCAAAATATTAAAGCAACACATACATCAAATATATCATGAATCTACTTTAACATCTATGTATGTATGTTTGTAAATTTAATTTATTTTTCCCTTTTTATTGTGAATATGTTTTACTACACTTTTGAAATGTATTATACATTAAGTTGTATTTTATTATATAAATATAATGAGGTTGAAACTGCTTCTTTTTTGTTCGCATGATGTTTTTACACAAATAAATTTGAATTGTGCACTGAATGAAAAATCACCAAATACAACTGTGGCACTGTAAGCATATGGCGCTCATCGTTGAGACATACGGGGCATTTTCCCATTGTTATTCTAAATCACTTAATATCGAAACTTTTCAAGAGATTATTCAGGAGATTAACCTCTTTCGTTAAAAGAACTATCAAAAGAATTTTGGTTGATAAATTTCAGACATAACTTTCAGTAATATAGATTAATAACCAAACAATATCTTTAAAACCAAAAATATGAAGACAAACAGAAAATCATAAATGTCATCTCCTAATTTTTAAACAAAACTTTAGATAAGTGTACAAAAAATTAAATGAATGTATACGGGGTTAATTTTTTTTGCTGTACAATGATTCTCGAGGTGATTTTTTTTTCGTCTGTAACAAGTGGATCCTAATTCGAAAATACCCAAAAAAAAAATTTTTTAATTTTTTTCTATGTTTGAAATTTTAAAACCGTATTCAAATTTTTTAATGAAAAAGATCTCAAAAATCAATTTTTATGGTATTCTTGTTCAAATAAATCACTCATTCTGTTCTGCAAAGTTGTTGCTTCTTAAACCACTTTTTTAGTTTTCATACAAAAATATTAAAAAATCATCCAAAAACCATTCAAATTAAGTTGAACATTTTCAGAATGGCAAATACATGAAAAATCGGTGATTTTTATAAGAACTTCAATATTTTGTATAAAAACATGTTAAAAAATATATGAAAAAGTTGCTTAATTTTACACAATATTTAACTTTTCAGGAAGAACTATATATACTATATATGCAGCGATGTCATGCAAAGGGTTATACCGGTTCTATAGAACCGGTAGCTAAAATTTACCAAAAACTTTTCCCAAAAAATTCTGAAAATTCGATCGAATTTTTTGTAATAGTTTTTTTGAATTTTTTCATTTGAAAGCTGTTTTAATAATTTGTAAACAAACTCATTTACATTTATAGTCATGTATGTAATTTAAAAATATACTAATAATTTAAAATATTTGCTTGCACACTCTTATATTTTGAACGCAATTAAAGTTAAAAGTTTTACATTTAGTAATTTTTTTGTAGCGAACCGGTACCCCCGATTTTTACGTTACATCGCTGACTATATGTTTATTTCTCTTGGAAAAAAAATTTCCCATACAAATCAACAATTTTTCATGTATTCAAAATGCTGAACTTAATTTGAATAGTTTTTGGATGATTTCTTAATATTTTTGTATGAAAACTCAAAAAGTGGACCAAGAAAACATTGTAGCTTAAATTATTAGTAACAACTTTGCAGAACAGAGTGAGTGGTTTCATTAAAAAATTTGAAAACGGTTTAAAAATTTCAAAAATTGAAAATAATTAAAAAATCTTATATACCTGAATCTTCTCAAAACCCAATCTTACCTTATTGTAACTCAACTATATTCTCTCATCATAATCAGTTATCTGTTTCTATTGAAATTTTTATTAATGAATGATTTTAAAAAATATATATTCCCGATTTTTTGACCATACACTCGGTTTGCGATTAGCAAATCCCGATATTTTCTCAAAATTCTCTGATAGTACTTATTTTATTTCATTTGCCTTTCTTTCTAGATTCAGAAAAAAATTTTATAAATTAATTTTTACACAGCGATAAGCACAATTCTTAGCTTAAAAAAATATTTCTTAAAGATTTGAAATATTTTTAATATTTAAATATGGTGAAAGATATACTCAAGGATACATTAAATTTGAAGTAAAATTAATTTAATTTGTGAAATTTTTTTGCAATTTTTTGGTGAAATCAAAACAAATTTTAAGATAAAATAAACAATATATTTTAAAATTTTTGTTTTGCTTCATTTCCCTGCATATATTAATAACATTTATAACATTCCTACACAAACGATTCAATACATTAACTCAATGTGTTCGTTTACAGCAACAATACATAATCACTAAACTTATTCAACAAATTTGGATGAAAACCTTATAAAACAACAAGAATATATATTTTTAAAACAGATGTATTATGTACAGATGTTGATTTTATATTAAATGTTCGTGTTATGGATTCAGAAATGAACATAATGAAACAAGTGTACTACGTAGTAGACTTTGACAATATTGCTTTAATCATAGAAATGAATGCATCTTGATGAGTGATATAAGTAGTATGAATGTTTTTTTATTTTGTAATAGTAAATATGAATTTAATATTTAATCAAAATTAGATTTTGAAAAATTTATTCTAATACGAAATTCACACTATTAAAATATATTTTATTTTAGGTAAGTGTTCAATTAAACACATATTCATATAGTGTTTGAAAATCAAAATCCTATTTATATTGCCTATATTACTAATCTTATATGAATTTGTTGGTAGAAAGATCCAAATATTATTTGATCTATACGTAAAAATGTATACATATATGTTACTCTAGTCTCGTCGAGTAATTCTTTAGTGCAATATCATTATCTATGACTAGGGTTATCATGAAAGCAATATGAATAATTCGAGACTAGAATAAATAATTTCTTTCTCCCTTTAGTTTATTCATATTAAGCAATGTTAAAAATAAGTTGATGATGAGAAATAAAAATTGTAGTTTAGTGGGTAAGATGTTTAAAAATATTATTGGTATCTTTAAGATTTATGAGACAGTTGCCTGAAAAAGTAAATTTTCTTAATATAATAGGTAATGTGTCCAAATAAGCATAAGAAAAATGTGAAAATGAAAAATAAACATCTCAGTTTTATAAAACAAAAATATTATTTCCATGATATGCATAAGCAACTGTAAGTGTCAATGACAGATATTATTTTTAATGCATTGTTATGATGTTAATGTCCCATTTTTTAACGAAATTAAAATCTAAATTTTTCTTTTTCTTTCGTCTTTTTTATTACAAACATCGAAAATGTCAACAAAAATACACAAGGTTTCTGTTTAAAAAAAAAAGTTTTAAGAATCAGTCCGAAATTGATTTCATATAATTTAGCATATGAAAATACTGTAAACCTTTATTGAGGTCTTTCAAATCTAACTCGTTTTTGCGGGAAAATCGATTTATCGTTTCTTTTTTCAAGTTATTGTTTCAAAATATTTTGATTAATTGGCCTTCAATACTTGTTTTGCATTAGGACTTCAAAATCCAATATCATTTTATTTGATTTGCATTTTATTGCATAAATTGGCTCTGTAAATTGACAAATTGGCAATAAAAAGTAATAATTTTAATCTCATCAAAATACACTTTTCTAAGCCGCCCAGTGGTTAGTGTTTCTCATTTTTTCGAAAATAAGATTGAAACTAAAAATGGAAGCTCGATGAAATTCGATAACTTCTATCACATTTTTCACAATATCAGTCATTTAGTTTCGGTTTTTCTTTAACTTAGAATTTTTTTTGCCAACCGCTCCAGTCACTAACAACTAAAATGTTACTTTTGGCTGCAAATAGAAAGAAAATCTTTATGTATATAATGAATTTGTCTTTGCTTAAATTATGTCAAGAGTCTTCTGAATACGTTTTTTTCATAAAAAGTCTAAAAGAAACATTACATTTTATTAAAGTCAACAAGCAATTTCATCAACTTTACAAGTATTACAGTCTTTTAAAATTGAAACAAGTAACAAAACCGCATAGAATCAGATTTTTATTTTTTTGAATTGCCATACAAAAAAAATGAATAGCATTTCAAAGTCAAGAGGGAATTAAAATTTAATATGTAAACTTACTTTTTTGAGTGCATTTTTAACCACACCACATTGAAATTTTCAATACAGGAGGTGTACTATGAACCTTATTTTGTTGAATATGCACCGCAAAATATTAAAGCAACACATACATCAAATATATCATGAATCTACTTTAACATCTATGTATGTATGTTTGTAAATTTAATTTATTTTTCCCTTTTTATTGTGAATATGTTTTACTACACTTTTGAAATGTATTATACAGTGTGTTCAAAACAAGTTGCACCGCCTTTTTATTACCATTTTATTGCCATTTTTTACCATTTTTTTGAAAGGTAAAAAATGTTAACAAATGGTAATAAAATGGTAATAAAAGGTTATTAAAGGTAATAAATGGTAATAAAATGGTTAAAAAAGGTAATAAAATGGTAAAAAGTGGTAAAACATGAATTTTTAAAAATGGCAATAAATGGTAATAAATGGTTATAAATGGTAACAAAAGGTAATAAAATGGTAACAAAATGGTAATGAAAATATAAAAAAGTAATAAAAGGTAATAAAATGGTAATAAAATGGTTAAAAATGGTAAAAAATGGCAATAAAATGGTAATAAAAAGGCGGTGCAACTTGTTTTGAACACACTGTACATTTGGTTGTATTTTATTATATAAATATAATGAGGTTGAAACTGCTTCTTTTTTGTTCGGATGATGTTTTTACACAAATAAATTTGAATTGTGCACTGAATGAAAAATCACCAAATACAACTGTGGCACTGTAAGCATATGGCGCTCATCGTTGAGACATACGGGGCATTTTCCCATTGTTATTCTAAATCACTTAATATCGAAACTTTTGAAGAGATTATTCAGGAGATTAACCTCTTTAATATAGATTAACAACAAAATAATATCTTTAAAACCAAAAATATGAAGATAAACAGAAAATCATAAATGTCATCTCCTAATTTTTAAACAAAACTTTAGATAAGTGTACAAAAAATTAAATGAATGTATACGGGGTTAATTTTTTTTGCTGTACAATGATTCTCGAGGTGATTTTTTTTTTCGTCTGTAACAAGTGGATCCTAATTCGAAAATACCCAAAAAAAAAATTTTTTAATTTTTTTCTATGTTTGAAATTTTAAAACCGTATTCAAATTTTTTAATGAAAAAGATCTCAAAAATCAATTTTTATGGTACTCTAGTTCAAATAAATCACTCATTCTGTTCTGCAAAGTTGTTGCTTCTTAAACCACTTTTTTAGTTTTCATACAAAAATATTGAAAAATCATCCAAAAACCATTCAAATTAAGTTGAACATTTTCAGAATGGCAAATTCATAAAAAATCGGTGATTTTTATAGGAACTTCAATATTTTGTATAAAAACATGTTAAAAAATATATGAAAAAGTTGCTTAATTTTACAAAATATTTAACTTTTCAGGAAGAACAATATATACTATATATGGACGATTCCACGACGTAAAATATACTGACATAAAATTCAAACTGACTTTTATGAAATAATTTTTATATAGCTGCATAGAAAACGCATTGAATTTTAAGGATATATAAATTTTTTTTTATTTTTTTTAGTAAATTGAAGTTTAAAATGTGTTCAAATATGATCCTCCGACATTTCTATGAAAAATGGCCAATTTTCGTCATTTTAAATTTTATTATTTGAGTGCAATATTATGCGAAAATTTATATTTTAATGATTGAAAACCATAGGTTACAGGATTATCTTTCAGGAAAATAATCAACATTAATAAAATTTAATTGATATTTCATTTTAGCTATCAAAAGAAATCTACCTAAGTTGTCTTCGTATTCAGAGTAACAAAAAGATGAAAAAGTTTAATTTTTCCAAAATTTTTCTTCTACGGACCGAATTTTTTTTATAAATTTTCTTTAAGAATGTGTATATCTAAATAACTGCGTACTTAGAATTTTTAATTTTTTAGCATAAACTGATTAAAATTACAACTAAAGTTTGTATTCAGCGTAACAAAATTCATATTTTCAGTCAATACTCGGTACAAAACTTGTATGTAGTATAACAAAACCGAAAAATAAACATGGCGGCTGTTATTCATACATTAAAATTTTCGTAAAAATATGATTATTTAAATTTAACTCTAATTTTCGATTTTTCGGTAAAAATTATATTTGAATGATTGAATCTGAAAGTAGAAGAGTTAATTATTTAAGTAAAAATAATTTTAGCTGTAAATTTTTGCTTATAAACAGAAAAAATCGGCAAAAAATTTCAATAATCATGTAAAACTGAAAAATTTTTGTATTCAGAGTAACGAAAAAAAACCTTAATATCTTTTTAGTTAATGCATAAAAATATTTACCATCTGTTTCTTATGCTAGAACACTTCTAAACCTTCTAGAAAAATATAACTTTTTTTGGATAATTTTCAAGAATTCGCAGAAAAATCGATATTTCATATTGAAAAAAAATCAGTTTAAGCAATTTTGTATTCAGTAGTAACGAACGATTTGTTTAATAAATGACATTTAAATGATAAAAAATAAAAATGTTAGTGTTTTATCACATAGAAAACCTATTCTAGTTTGGTTTCTAATAATTTATTTTTTAAAAAAAATTTAGTTTCAATGAGTTTTTTAAGCAAGTAAGTCATTTTTTGTATTCAGCGTAACGGTGGAATCTTCCATATGCAGCGATGTCATATAAAGGGTTTTACCGGTTCTATAGAACCGGTAGCTAAAAATTTACCAAAAACTTTTCCCAAAAAATTCTGAAAATTCGATCGAATTTTTTGTAATAGTTTTTTTGAATTTTTTCATTTGAAAGCTGTTTTAATAATTTGTAAACAAACTCATTTACATTTATAGTCATGTATGTAATTTAATAATATACTAATAATTTAAAATATTTGCTTGCACACTCTTATATTTTGAACGCAATTAAAGTTAAAAGTTTTACATTTAGTAATTTTTTAGTAGCGAACCGGTACCCCCGATTTTTACGTTACATCGCTGACTACATGTTTATTTCTCTTGGAAAAAAAATTTCCCATACAAATCAACAATTTTTCATGTATTCAAAATGCTGAACTTAATTTGAATAGTTTTTGGATGATTTCTTAATAATTTTGTATGAAAACTCAAAAAGTGGACCAAGAAAACATTGTAGCTTAAATTATTAGTAACAACTTTGCAGAACAGAGTGAGTGGTTTCATTAAAAAATTTGAAAATGGTTTAAAAATTTCAAAAATTGAAAATAATTAAAAAACCTTATATACCTGAATCTTCTCAAAACCCAATCTTACCTTATTGTAACTCAACTATATTCTCTCATCATAAGCAGTTATCTGTTTTTATTGAAATTTTTATTAATGAATGATTTTAAAAAAAATATTCATGTATATTCCCGATTTTTTGACCATACACTCGGTTTGCGATTAGCAAATCCCGATATTTTCTCAAAATTCTCTGATAGTACATATTTTATGTACTTATTTTATTTCATTTGCCTTTCTTTCTAGATTCAGAAAAAAATTTTATAAATTAATTTTTACACAGCGATAAGCACAATTCTTAGCTTAAAAAAATATTTCTTAAAGATTTGAAATATTTTTAATATTTAAATATGGTGAAAGATATACTCAAGGATACATTAAATTTGAAGTAAAATTAATTTAATTTGTGAAAATTTTTTGCAATTTTTTGGTGAAATCAAAACAAATTTTAAGATAAAATAAACAATATATTTTAAAATTTTTGTTTTGCTTCATTTCCCTGCATATATTAATAACATTTATAACATTCCTACACAAACGATTCAATACATTAACTCAATGTGTTCGTTTACAGCAACAATACATAATCACTAAACTTATTCAACAAATTTGGATGAAAACCGTATAAAACAACAAGAAAATATATTTTTAAAACAGATGTATTATGTACAGATGTTGATTTTATATTAAATGTTCGTGTTATGGATTCAGAAATGATCATAATGAAACAAGTGTACTACGTAGTAGACTTTGACAATATTGCTTTAATCATAGAAATGAATGCATCTTGATGAGTGATATAAGTAGTATGAATGTTTTTTTATTTTGTAATAGTAAATATGAATTTAATATTTAATCAAAATTAGATTTTGAAAAATTTATTCTAATACGAAATTCACACTATTAAAATATATTTTATTTTAGGTAAGTGTTCAATTAAACACATATTCATATAGTGTTCGAAAATCAAAATCCTATTTATATTGCCTATATAAGATTAGTAATATGAATTTGTTGGTAGAAAGATCCAAATATTATTTGATCTATACGTAAAAATGTATACATATATGTTACTCTAGTCTCGTCGAGTAATTCTTTAGTGCAATATCATTATCTATGACTAGGGTTATCATGAAAGCAATATGAATAATTCGAGACTAGAATAAATAATTTCTTTCTCCCTTTAGTTTATTCATATTAAGCAATGTTAAAAATAAGTTGATGATGAGAAATAAAAATTGTAGTTTAGTGGGTAAGATGTTTAAAAATATTATAAAAAAAATCTCACTAGCTAATTTTCATCAGTCAATACAATTTTAAATTGGATTTCTTCACAAATTACAATATCTTATTGATTAATGTTTTTCTTTTTGAAAAATTTGTTTTCCCTCGCTGATGAACATTATTTTTAGATAAAAAAAATTAAGTTTTTTTGATGTAATGGCGTGCAGCGGAGTTTTCTCCTTATATTTTTATGAAAAAGGGATTTTGCAAATAAATGCATTCACGCTCAATATTTTATGTTCAACAAACCTTTTATTATATTAATGTAGTTTAGATAAAATCGATAGAATTGAGCACGTTAGTTAAAAAGTGACACTTTTTATATAGAAAGTATGGTTTTTTTTTGACCTTAAACGATATTTTTGACTGCCGTGGTTATATTTTTTTGCATTATTTGACTTTATACAAACTGTAACAACACCACCTCAAATAATGTTTTTGTCCTTATGATTATTTTACCAATGCCGACAAATGATAAAATATTGAACATGCACACGCTTTCATGATAAATTGCCAATATGTGACAATTGGATAGATCAAAGATGGTAAAATTTTTTATATTCAAGTAAGAATATTTCAAAGGTGTGTCGAAAATAATCAAAGATATTATAAAGCACATTCTTTTGGTTCAACAGTCTTCTGTAATAAATTTTATATTTTCAATCGTACGTAAAAATTGAAGCCTTTTTTGATCCAGAAAATGTCTTAAAAATTTGAGTTTATCATAAATAATACAAAAGTTATATGAAATAATATTACTATAATTAAATTTTGATTGTAATTATATAATCCATTTAAACAGAGTGAATTAAAAAATACCCTAGGGGCATATTATAATACTTAACATCAAAATCCTTTTTCATACAAACAAATTAGTGAAGGATCTCAACAGGAAAAGTGTTAACGAAAAGAATAATAAAAAACACCCATAATAATTTTCTATTATTTCCTAGTTTAATTTTAATAAACATACATAAAAGAACATTCAATTTAATGTTTTACAATTTTAAGCATATATAATATTGTTACTTGAAATTGTGCAATATTCAAATGCGGTATGTGTATGTTTTATGAAAAGTGCAAACAAGTTTTATCGTGTTATAAGTGTGCAACAGTTTTTAAACTATTAACATATTTATGGTTATTCAGTTGCTTTGCAATCTCTTCTTATATTCCATAAAAATGTTCATTATACGATTTTGTTTATAGTTAAATAGATATTTTGAGGTGAGTGACAAGCACACAAAATTAGCACGTTTTTTTGTGGTTTTGTTGTGTTATTGTTGTTGGCATTATTTTGTGGTAGTGTGAATGATGACATTTTACCACAGAAATGACACTTTATATCAGTGATGGAGGAAATTAGAAAACAACAGGAATGAAAATATGAGAGAATTTGATTTGAGCAGACATTTAGATTACTTTAACTAAATTCGATTCAGTCAAAATGTCTTTGATGTGAATTTTATACTTAGTCGTTTAATACAAACGGACTGCAAAGACTTATCATGAATAATAATAGCAGTCATTATAATTAAGTATCTTTCAAATATGATAATAGGAATATTTCCTAATTCTTTCCTTGTAAAATAAAAATAGTAAAAAACAATTTTTATCGGAAAATTATTTGTATTTTGAATAATCTTTAAAAATCATAATTATTTTTTTATGAATTGTAATTCTAAAATAGATTTATTTTAAAGAAAAAGAAATGACAATTATTTATATATTTTGAGTGTATTGCCGTCACTACGTATGTCCGTTAATGTGTCACTGATATCCATCCATAACTCCGTAATGGTCCATTCAAACGGATTCATAAGGGTTGTGAATTATTAGTTTCAGAGTGCAAGAAAATTGTACATTCACTCGTTGTAAAACCACAGATAAAAGGCCCTTTCTATGTCAGCTAACACCATTGGGTCCGCAATGGAGCTTGTTTATATTTAATTAAAATCAATGAATCGAGTCCCATCGATATTCAAATTTTCCCAACCCAATGGTTAGAATTTCTTTTTGAAAAGAGTTTGAAAAAATTTAAATCACAGATATTCTTAATGTTTTAGGCCGAATAAAGTCGTTTCTATTTTTCTATTTTTTGGGAAATAGAGAATTGAGATATTTTAATACAAATGTTTGACTTGGGTTATTTAAATTTTTGTAGAGCTCGCAATGTTAGGGAAAAAATAACATTCAAAAATATATATATTCTTGCAAATTATTAGAGGGGATTAACCGGAAAAGTAAAAAAGACTTTGCTCGGCCTTAGTTCAAAACCCCATTTCTTAGACTTTTTTCATCATAAGGGATAAATAAAAAAGACAACACATGTTTGATATTGTCGATTTATTCGCAAGTAATACAAAAACTTTTATCATATTGTTTAATATTAATACTTAACTTCTTTTACCCTATATAAAACCACTAAATAGAATGCATTTATGTTTTATGCAAGAAAAGAACCCCTAAAAAATAGACAAAATCATGTATTAAAAGTTTAGGCTATATAAGTTGATCTTGGATAAAAGAAAAATATACCCTGTTAAAAAAAAAGATTTAAAAGTTGCGGGGTTCTCATTAAAATCCAGTGCGACTTGGTTTTAAAAGTTAAGTTGTTGTACGAAAGAACTTAAGGGTTACGACAAAAAAAAAATTAAAGTGAACTTGACCAGTTAAAACGAATCAGAGAATCATGTTAGGATGCAAATATTTTGGTCTATTTATAAATAAATTGTTATAAATAAAGGACCTAAAATTTTAGAATCAGATTGACTGATATAACACTGAAACAAACCATATCTTTTTTATTTTTAAAATGTCGTTTATCCAATATATATTTAAGCCGAAAACATTAAAAGCACGTGCACTAATCTTCTTTAATTTATCACAAAAATTACTTTAACACTCGGTGGCTTTTTCTATATCGGGTAGAACTTTTTTTACATCGATATGATTATAATAAGTTAGCAAGCAAACGAATTATACAATTCTTTGATATTTACAAGAGCTGTCATATATCAGAAAATTGAATCTTAAGGAATTTCTTCTGATTTTATGAAACAATAATTATCACACCCAAGCAGAAGTGCAAAATGTGAATTATAATAAAAAATGTACAATACATGTTACTTTGATTGCAAAAACTATATATTTTTTGCAAATTAAAGTAAAATTTTAATTTTTTTTGGAAATATTAAATAGAAAAGATGAGTGAACATAAACTTTAATCTGTTTCGATATTATCAACTTTACCTGAAGAAGTATACTTGAGATATCAATTGAAAACAGAATATGATACATTAATAATTTGAAATAAAAACGAATCTCAATTTAAATAATTTAATTTTTATCACAAAAATTGAGAATTATGTTTTTGTTCGAATTCACTTTAAAGTTTGAATGTATTTTAAAAAGTTATTTTATAAAATCAAGCAAAAAAATTACGACTCGTTAAGTTTTCAAGCCTCTAAATAATATTCTTCTTAGGTAAAATGAAATACCCCGTATCTGTGGTGATCTTAAAGTAATTTAATTTTTTCGTTCATTAAATAACCTGAAGCAATTGATGATGTTAGAACATTTTAGGGGAAAAATGTTTCATGCTTTGTATGTTGATCAAAATATTTTCTTTACATAACATTAACATATTTCATGCTGATAAATTTTAATTTTTTTAAATCTTTGAAAACACAAGACAGAAAAAATAAAATTACTTTTATTCAAAAAAATAAGAATAATAATAAATTAATAAAATATACAAATTAACCCATTCATACATTTAATTTTACATAAAAAAACTTAATATGTGTATTAAAATACCGTTTACTAATCATTTATTAATGAAACTCTGTCTGTTATTCATTAAAAAGCCAACAATAAAAATAAAATGTTGTAACAAAAATTGTATCTCCTTTTTTTTCAATGTATAAATGTGGGATAAAATATTGCGGTTAAAATCAAAACTGGAAAATTATGTTTTTCCCCCTAATCTAAACATTTTATACACCACTAATATACGATGTTGCTTCCAATTTTTCAGCATCATCATCATAATAATGTAACTTTTCCTATCCCACCTTCTAAAACAAATTTTTATAATATTCATTGTATGGGCAAAAGTATACGATAATTCGAACAAAAATGAATGAATAAAACAATTTTATGTTTCATAATGTTAAAAAGGTATAAAATTTTTTTTAGCAAAATTATCTCTTCTATTGATAGCATACAACCGTAAAAAATTGCTATATTCCTGTCTGTCTCAGAACTAAACTATGAGAACTGGCATTGAGACATATTGTATATTTACGTATCATAGAATATATTTAATATTATCATAGATGACGAATAAAAATTTGTATATTTGCATGAAATTATTCCTTAATATTCATTGAATATTTAAAGGACGGTAGTCATTTATCATGAAGTGAGTGACTTTTGTGCCTTAAGTAATTTTAAGGTGGGTTTTTTTGTTTTAATTTTATCGCTTTGTTTTTATGTATATCGCGTTGTTCAAAAATAAAACGAAGATAGGAACATATTTTGAAAACTTACTTTTTATCTCTTAATAACAAAGTTTTAAAAATAAATCATGTAATTCCTTAGCATTGTCAAAAAAAACCAAAAATAAAATAAAAATTAATATTAAATAAATTGATATTTATAAAAAAACTCTTTTACCCAACAAAACAAACATACTTTGAAAAGACCAATCATATTTAATTTCTTTGATAAACGTATCTACATCTTTGATCTATAATGAATATCGATATCAAGTGGAAAGACTTATACCCACGTGTACACATTTGCAGGCAAAAAACCAAAGTAGTTATTTGTTTTAAAACTGAAATTGAAGAGTTATTTGCTAAAAACAGAAGCAAACATTTTCTTTTTAAATATATATGTGATGCATCGCACGTACAGAGACACTTCTGTTGAACTTTTTGAAAAATACATAAAGAAAAATCAAATTTAAGACATTGGTAAAGAGGTATTTCGGTAGACTGCATAGTGTACAATAAAACAGTTTTGTTAGACAAACTCCTGACTTTTGTATATTTGCACTCACTTCTGTATTCAACATTTTATTTAAGTATCTTATATAAGAAAAAGATAAGAAGTGAACTTATATTTGCACTTGAAAATACACTTGATGTATAATTTTATTCCCTGAACATCTCAATGAAAATATACATGAACTATATTTTTTACTACCAACATCCTTTTTTATTATTCTATGTATATTATTATTTTTTAAAAAAATTTTCATGTTATCGAATTGAATATAAATTTTTAGAGAAATCAGAACTCTTTTTATCAAAATAGATAAATCTAAAATAAATTTGCATGATTCAAAGTAATAATTTTCGGGGATCACTCATACTTAATTTGTTTGACATTTTGATTTACACGTACATTCACAGAAACTTTGCATAATGAATTTAAACGATGTGTTGTTAATATTTTACTAAAAGTTACCGTAAAAAAATACACACAAACAAATTTCAATTTACATTTCAATTCTCACCTGAATTCAATTTAAATTATTTTACCTTTTTATGGTGTGCATATCAACATTCAATTCATAAACACATGAATTGTATTGAAATAAAGCAGCTGGAAGAAAACTTTTATATGTTTTTATAATAAAAAATAACATGAGTGATGATATAGTATTGTGCTTTTGAATACCCATACACAATTTTTTTTCGAAAAATTCAGTTTCCGTTGTTATGGGTTATAACGGAAAATTTATAGGTATTACAGTAATGCATTTATATGTTCGACATATTATGATTATTATTTTTTTTTGTTGATTGATAAACTCAACCAAATATTCTATGAAAAAAATAATTTATGTTTAACAGAAGTTCAAATAACCACTTTTTTCTTTTGAACAGAATTCTAACTATTGTCTGAAAAATACTGATTGTTACATTATATGTTGTATTTTCAATTTTGTTGTACAAAAAGTTATGTAATTTCATTTCAGAAATATGATTTTTATTTGAAGTTGTATACAACTTTAAGGCAATTGTATAGGAATACAGCATTTTTCATATTTCGATTTCCTTCTGTCATAAGTGTCAAAACTAACTTCCGTTAAACTTTTGCTAAATAATAAGAAATCGAAAAAAGGACTCATTTGTGGTGCGAGTCATAGCAGCATATTTATGTATCCTGATTTGAATTTAGTAAAACATTTAATGCTGCTGTGTTTGTTATTGTATGCTTGAAAAAAAATATTAAAATAAATATGACTGTCATAATCTTTTATCTAAAAAAGCATGATAAATAAATTGTGTTCGCCTGGAAAAAACTGTGATCACAAAATATAATAAATATTCGTCACAAGACAATCTTTGCAAAATTAGTAAATCTCATTAACTCAAACTGCTGCGATTGAATTATAACTAAATAAGAATCAACTTTTAAGTAAAATCAATTAAACTTAAAAATAAAAATCATAGTCTAAAATCAAATGAAAATTCTTTTTCTTCGGAAGTTAATTAACTTCAAAAATTACAAGTTTCCGAAAAGTGAACTCAAAAATATTCACCCTATTTTTTTGTATGGGGACCCTATATTTTTATGGGTCTCAGATGAACCGTTTGGGCACTAGGCGATCTCAAAGAAAAGGAGCGACTACCAAAGAAACATTGTAACAACAAGAGTACAAGAATTGCACAAATTCATTTTCAGATGTTTCTGCTAACTTTGATTTTATAAAAGTCGGTGTAAATATAAAATTTCGACATTTATTTTATTCCTCTCACATTAAAGGATTCACTATAACAATTCAGTTTATACTGGTTTAAAATATTAACAACTTGTATTAAAGCTCAAGAAAAATAATATTAAAGAGACAAATTTGATTTGTTATTTGATTCGCTAACATATACCACAGGTAACCGTATTGAATTGAGAATTGGTATATCAAAGTTAATTCGAAAAAGTAAGCATAACATTTCTCTATTCACATTGTATAAAACTGGTATATTGATGGAGCTTATCTAACATGATTGTATATTTAAGACGAATTAAGAAAAATTAGATTGGCATGTCTATTCATTTGATTTTTATTAGATTTTTCTTAAAGAATGCACAAGAAATGTATTGAATTTGAAATTGATAGCATAATTTTAAGAAAAACGCAAAGAAACCACAAGTTTACTTTAAATTTAGCTCACTGAAAATATAATAAGCTTGGTTTAAAAAAGAATAAGAAGAAATCATTAATGACTATACCGTATTCGTATATATAAGAATTATATCATTAATTTAATTTTCTATACATTAACTTCAAATGAAGTAAATATTTGAAATTTTTTGTTGTAATCATTAACACATCATGACAAAATTCTAGTTCATTTTGCTTTGAACATATCAAATAAATATTTGATATGTAAGACATGAAACACCTAAAGTTTCCTTTTCAATAATTACACAGTCAAAGGAATTGCTTTATTTTCGAAGATATGTTAAAAACATATTTTTTCTTATTTATACAGAGTATTATAATAGAACTTCGTTTTTTCAATAATAGTTTCAGATTTTTTTTACCGACAGAAATTAAGCGGTTCACATGTATTTCCAAATGTTACCCGATGGCCCAAACAAGGTGGGAAATTAAGCTCTCCTTGAATTTTTAAAAAGTATAAAAATTTCCTCTTATCCATAACAATTAAAATTTGCTGTAAACCATTTTATTAACTTTTATTCATTAATATTTTTATTGAAACACTTCTATGCAACATCCCTGTAAATTCCAGATAGCGTCAAACTAAAGTGTATGAAAAAAGTTCAAGACTAGAATAACTAACACATCAGACAGTAGAATAGCGCTGATGATTCTTGTTTGCCCGAATGTGAGAAAACTTGGAAAAAAGTAAATATGAAAATAGTATAGGACTTTTTTTTTATATTGTATAGTATAAAGTTGTTTATATGGAAAAACTATAGAGTATTTTATACCTTTTTCTCTGTAATTTAATTACGAACTATAGTGGGAGAAGAACATGCCGTTTGTTTTCTCTATTTCCTTTATAACAAAATTAATATGAAAACGTGATCAGCATGTATTTATAACTTTATTTTTACAATTACCTAACACAGTTACCTATACAAAATTACTTGATACGACATCACATTCATATGTTAAAAAGACACAAGAGTGCTCAAATTACAGGCCGTTAGATAAAAAAACATAAAGGACGAAAAATAAAACAATATGTTAAAAGAGAGTTTTAATTCTTAAGTTTTTATTGAATAAGGAATACTTTTACTTGTTCCTAATTAACTAAATCAATTTTACTTAATTTCAGCGGTTCAAGATGGTCCTGAATTCACAGATATAATTGAGAATATAACGGTTCCAGCTGGTAGGAATATTAAATTGGCTTGTTCTGTAAAAAATTTAGGACCCTATAAGGTAAATAAAAAGTAATTTAATTACAACAAAAGATTTTTTATTGTCTTATTTTTCCTAATTCTTATTTTCAAAACAAATCAATATCTGTATTAAACTCAATATAACGGATATAGATTATCTAACAATTTAATGTTCAAATAGCATATGAGAAAAGTGACAAGTTTGAAATTCACTTAATAAAAATAAATTTAAAAATTCCAAAGAAAAATAATGTTTGCGATACATAATAAACGGAAATCAAAATCAAAAGAAATCTAATAAGAAGGTGTACAAACATGAAAATTGATTCAAATCTATTTAAACATTCAATTCTCTGTTGTATTTCCGCTCCTAATTTATGGGGCTATTCAGAAGAATTCAAAGAAAAGTAAATAGAATTTAACTGTAGGACAATATTGGTTCACACTATATCTTCAACATTTATTTTTAACCTTTAGTTAGCTCTGTTTAAATAACTGTTTAATATTGTGTGTTATGAATTTAAAAAAAAAGACTGTCGGCTAAAATAAAATAAATGTGATTCGAAGTTGATAACGCGTGAAAGTATACCCAAATGCTTAATGCACAGAGAAAATATTCACAGTTTATTTTGCCTCACTTCGTTTATTTTTGAATTTTTAAAGAATATATATATATATAAAATATACGAATTAAATGACTCTCGATTTTATTATCTTTTACTTGTGTCTATTTTATTGTGTTCTAAAATTTAAATACCATTTAAATGTCAAATATGTATTATTTTTCTTGTTCTTGCCTTGCCACTAAAAAATTTTGTCTTTAGACAATTTCATCTGAGCACTCGTGTTGAGTGTAATATGTTTTCATTCAAATTTATTAGGAATTAAATGGTGTAACAGTACATTAGCGAAGCTTCTTATGTTTAATGCAAATGTTATAGAATATACTTTCTAAGCGGAAAAAATAAAAGTTTGAAGAATTAGTTGATAAAATAGTTTTTTTTTTTTATGAATTCAAAATAACAAACCTCAGTTAAAGTCAAAAAGGAAAGTTCGATGGACTAAGGAAAAATGTGATTGTTTAATTTGAATTAAAAGATTAAAATCTTCGTACTAAAATGAAATTAATAAAACCTGAAAAGTAAAGCAATTTTATTATGAAAAATACCTGAGTTTTTGATCGAGTCATTTTCCTTTGTTGTGTTTTTACATGTATATCTAATAGTTTATACATTATGTCTGCTATGCGAATAATTTCACACATTTATAAAATTTTGTTAAGCTGATATAATTTTATTACCCAAATATTTTATGAAAAAGGTCTACTCTATACTTCCATATTCTTCCCTTAAATTTTATATAAGACATCATGACCGACTGCTGACTAGTTTTAATATAAAATAATATCATATACAGAATTTTTCATACCCAGAAAATAAAGAGTAGCATTATACTAAAATCAAACACGCCTGTTGCATCCCATAAGATTATTTATATTATATGTTTTCATAATGATATCAAAAAGGGTAAAGATTTTATTATTATGTGGCTTGTAAATCATGTATTTAAATTAAAGTAATTTTATCACGAATATTTCTGTTTTTTTTTCTGTAGCACAAAATAAAATTTAAATTATATCTTTTTATAGAATCTTTAATTTTTTTTATTTTAAAATACACAATTTAAAACACTGCTGCTCAAATCGTTAATCCTTATATCGCTCTACTAATTCAATGACAAGTTCTTCGATTATAAAATTAGGATATCTTCATTGATGCAAAAGTTGACAATCCCGATTTTTCCATACACTTGGCCCGATTTTTCATCAAAAGTACCTAGTATGCTTACTGTTTTAACCATTAAAAAAATCAAATTGTATAAAGATAAAAAAAATAACGGTTCTCCTAGTTGATTTTCTGAATAAAATTATTATCTATCTAGCTATTTAATGCTACGGCATAAATATACTTTCAAAAGAAATTACCATATGTAATTTTTGATGAACAGTCAATTTATTATGAATTATTTGAATAAATTAGAATATTAATAAAAAATATCGAGTTGTTCAAAATTTCTAAAGAAAAGAATATAACATAAATTACCACTTTAATGCAATAATTTTAATCAAAAATTTGCTTGCTTGCCAATTTAAAAATAAATTACACCATTTTTGTGAATTAATAGAATTATATATAATATATTTTTATTGTAAAATGCTATTATACAGAAAAAAATATAACTTTGAAATGGTTTAACATTCAAGATTAATAAAAATCGAAGATTGTCTTGCTAAACCAATGAAGCTTCGAGAAAAAATATCTTTGCAAATTGAAAAAATCTTTCTTTTGATGATCAAAACTGGTTTTTAATATAAATGAACAAATTTAACATAATATCCTATGCATGAATTTTATACAATATAATGAAAATAATTTTCTGATAAAAAAAGGCAAGAAGTACAAAATAGAATTCAAGAACACGTTTTCCCTTCTATTCTACAAATATTGCGTTCATTTTTATACTAAGATTGCAGACGATTGTTTGTGATAAGACATGATTCTAGTGAAAAAACTTTTTAACATTTTTCATTCTCCAAAAACAATCTAATATACATTTAGCTAAGCTGATAGAGATTGTCTATAAACGTTATTATGGTCTTTATCGTCTTACTGCACTAATGTAACAAAAGGCGTATTAAAATGTGAATCAAATAATACAAATCTCTTGATTTAAAATCCGTCATTGCAGGTTAATATTGAGACTCACTCTTTCACGAAAACTAAACAAACTCGAAATATTATTATTGACTTTTAAAAATGACAATAAAAAATTATAATTTTATTTGAAAATTATACTTTTATGAATGTCTTGAATGCGGATACTTTTTACAGTTTTTATATGATTTTATTTTCGGACTATTTATTATATATTTATTCATTCATATTGATTTTTTAAATACACTTCGTAAGAAAATTACACTTTTATAGTCGGTTTATCTGGTATCGCTCTGTCATTTTGTCATCGTCATAATTTCAGTTTGGACAAACGGATTCTAGTCAATAACATAGTAATTAGAATTTAATTCTAATCTTTTTTAACTCTATTTTTTCTGTATAATATTTTTAACGGAAGTGTAGTATTAAAATACTTAATAAATGAAAGATGGTTTCTTACCAACCTGTAGGATAGAGTTGCCCTGCATAATGTTTTGAATGTATTACTCAGTTTTTTATATTGATTTTTTTCTACGAAAAAATATTCGATAAAAATCTTGAAATTTTCAATACACTAAAATAAAAATAAATAATTGCAATAAAAACTTTTTTAATGATACGGACAAAATTTTTTATTCAAAACATGTACGAAATTTATATTTATCGTGAATTGAAATCATTAAATTGAGAACAAATAAAAAAGTTCAATTGCCAAATTATATACTGTTTATTAATTCTTTTTTTGTATCCTTTCATGTTTTTTCTTCATTTTAATGCGTTCAATTTTTTTTTTAGGTTGCATGGATGCACTTTGAACAGTCAGCTATTTTGACAGTTCATAATCATGTTATAACCCGAAATCCACGTATAAGTGTAACACATGATAAGCATGATAAACATAAAACATGGTTCTTGCATATTTCAAATGTACAGGAAGAGGATAAGGGTAGATATATGTGTCAAATTAATACGGTAACTGCTAAAACACAGATTGGTTACCTACATGTAGTCGGTATGTATTGTGTACTTTTATTATTATTCAATCAAAATTGATGTATTAAAATTTCAATATGTATATCATCGATGGTTGATGGATTAAAAATCATGCTACAATAACAAAACCTTATTTATGTGTTAATTCATCATAACGAGTTTATTTGTTTTTCTTGTGTGCCTCTCTTTAATGAACTTTCGATAATATATTATAGATAACGTTAAAACTTTACTAGACATTGTAACTAGATAGCATAAGTAGAAGCTTTTATTTTTTTTAATTCATTAATTTCAAAAGCAAAATTTTATTCAGAAAAAATACATCGTTTATAAAATCCATACAATTAAGGTTGACAACGAAGCATACAAATAATTATTTCCAAATATATATTTGTTATTACACTTTACATGGTATTTATCATCACACAAAACATAAACATTTTGAGAAGAAGTACATTGTTTTGCAATATTCCATTATATTACAACAATATTCTTATTTTGACAAAACTATCTGTTGTTGAATGGACACCGAAATAAAGGTCTATAAGGCACATTCATGAAAGATAAAATAACAGGGCTCAGAAAATTTTAAAATAAATTCTATTCTCAAATTATGCTAAAAATGGAATATATCAAAATCAATGTGTACTTAATACAATAAATGTCCAACTTCTATTAAAAGCACTGTTAATTTTTTTTTATTTTAAGTTTTGAAATCCCTTTATCGAAAATATTTTAATCTGCAATTGAAACAACGATGGTTGTTATGCTGGACATGTTTTGTGCGTTACACATTCTTCCATTATTATTATTGTTGTTACTGTATCCTATTTTTAACACACATTTTCCTGGTATAATGGATTCAGAGAATAATTTAATTTGAGTCATATTTTGATCAATTCTCCAATTATAATACATTTGCATACTATATAAATGTTTGTGGTAAAATTTCAACAATACATATTGAAAATGAATGACCATCGAATATGAAAATAATAATTTAATATAATAAAGATATTGATATTTTAGGTGCCAAATTAATACTTCCTCACTAATTGTGTACAGTTCTCGAATATCTAATATTACATCCATCAATTATTTTGAATCTGACCATCATATAAATTTATTTGCATGTAACTAAATAATGAACATGAATATTACCAGAAAATTGGATTAAACCATTACTGAATTACCAAGTAATGAAAAGTGATGTTTTTTTTGCCTTCAAATATGTAAATTTATAAAAGTTGAATATATGTTTAATTGTTGGCAAATTATTAATAAAATTTTTTTCTACATTTCAATCAGTGCCACCAAATATTGATGATAATGAAACGTCAACTGATTTGACAGTCAATGAAGGAGCAAATGTAACATTAAAATGTAAAGCTACTGGTAGCCCAGACCCGTCAATCAGATGGAAACGAGACGATAATTCTAAAATAAAATTCAATGGAACTTACGGTAAGATATTTTGTTTTAGGTTATTAAGGCAATTTTTTTCAAAATGACGCTTAAAGCAAACGTATAAATGCTTATTCTTTTAAATTTATTTGCCTTTAGTGTAAGTTAAAAGTTATTATTATTAATTGAAACTTTATTCATCCATAGTTATTATTTCTTTTTTGTTTCAAATATTTTATCTTAGTGACACTTAGTCTTTTAAGGGATTAACAATTTTACATATTACATATAAAATATTAAATCAAATAATCCCAAAGTTGATGAAATCAATTCAAAAAAATTTAACCTTAAATTGCATTATTTTTGTTTATCTTTATTTAACCGCTTACTTTTTTGTCTTTTTAATGCTAAAGAAAAAACTTTTGGAATTCATTTGTCGCGGTCTTATTTATTTGTTTTTTTAAATTTAGTGTGATAAAGTAAACTGTATTTCTTTTCATAGTATCTGATGTTGAAGGTGAAGTTCTTGAAATGAAAAAAGTAAGTCGCTTAGAAATGGGTGCATATTTATGCATTGCTAGTAATGGTGTGCCGCCAAGCTTGTCTAAACGAATCAAATTGGATGTTGAATGTAAGTATTATAAATTTATTTGCATTAACCATCGTATATTTTGTAATTTTTTGTTGAAAAGAAACTTTGTTTTCACTTGCCATTAGTGTAGACCTTCATTTTGATGTTCTTGTCTCAATTTTCATGCCTTTCAAGTATATTAAGACCCTTGGGTGATCATATGCAATTCACCTTTAGATTAAACTGTGCTGAAAAAAAAAATGATATAATTCATAATTTTTGTTTTCAAAACATTTACACTTTAGTATAGAAGTAACAAAAGCACTTCATGTAAATAATTGATAAATAGTTTTCAATTTGCTTCCAATTGAATTGTAAGCATTCATTCTTGAGGAACAACCGAAAATTCTAATAAATTAATATTGTTTATGTTATAAACAAAGAAATCGAAAATAAATCAAAATATTTACAAAACAATTGAAAGTTTCGATATAATAAGTATATTTTGACTTATAATAAATGCTGATTCAAATTCAATCATTTGTTCTTTTCTAAGTGAATAATATGAGATATTTTTTTGTAATAATAACCTTAAAATTTCTAAAGAATGTTCATCATTTTGATATGAACATATATTATTTCTGTCTTTTTAATTTTTCTAACAAAATTTAATAAAAAAAAGTATGAAGCATAAGTTACTACACACCACAAAGAAGAATTAACATGAAAATGCACTTACGTAAACCGTTTAAGCCTATCTTCGTTTGCAAATCCAAATAGGTATAACGAAACTTCTCTTTATGTAAGAACAATAAACAGAAAGTTTTTGTTCACTTTTGTGCTTTTGTTTTGATCTTTTGAAAATATTTTGTTATTTTAAATAACAAGTTCATTGTTTGAAAAGTGTTTACAAAAATTAAAATAAATAATTGTTGATCGGTTTTTCTCTTGTTTTTATTTAGTTCCACCACTTTTATGGGTTCCACAGGTAAATTTGATGTTTGTTAATGGAAAGTTGTTATATGTTAAATTACTTTTATTTTTTAAATTAAATAGCATTTAGTTGGTATTCCCATGAGTTATAATATAACATTAAATTGTAGTATAGAAATACACCCTACCTCACTTTATTACTGGACTCGAGACAATGGGTCGGAACATATTGTTGATTCAGAAAAGTATAAGTATGTTTTTTTTTCTTACATTACAATTCGTTAAAATAAAAAAAGTGAAATTAAATTATAAAAAATTCTTTGACCTAAATTAAAAGAGCCTGTTTTGATTTATTTGTTTATAAAGGACTGAGTTTGTTAATAATCTAAGATCAACATACAAGTTTGAAATGCGGCTAACAATTATTAATGTAAAACAGGACGATTATGGTTTGTACAGATGGTAAGTTTCTATTACACTTAAATAAAAACAATTTAGTTATTTATACTTTCGAAAATTCCCTTTCATTCTTCAATCAAGTTACATTAAAAATTTGAAAGGAGAAGCCGATGGAGTAGTTCGTTTATATTGTAAGTATCACTATCGAATGTTTTTATTGTATGCAGTGTATACATACATGAATGATAATAAAAAAATGTAGCATATAGCAAATGAAAATAAAGATAGTGAAAATTACCTCAACAATAAAATTGGCATCATATGTCAATATATATGGTATTGCAGAAAAGAAGAACTATATTTTTATTTGAAATCTAAAATTTTATCCAGAGGAAACCTTTAAGAAAGATCATTTTTTTTTCTTCCCTGTTTTTGGGGTTTTCACCTGGACTGTTTTTTGGTTTTGATTGTAAATGGTTCTATAGTTTAATCTTTGCCATAATCTTAAAGCAATAAAACTTGTCAAGAAAATCACCTGAATGACATAAGTGATAATCTAATAAGATAAAAAGCTAATCTTTTTTTATTTAAATTTTATCCTAAAATAATAAATACAAACTTCTTCTCTATACACATGACTACATACATTACAAAAACCATAAACCTCTATACGGATAAATAATAAATAAAACATTTTCTTAAAGTGATAGCCCCTGGGGAGTTTGGTCATTTAATTTTATATAAAAATTTACTTTAATAAAATCCTTTAAGCATATCATCACTTTTATATAGACACATGTTACAACAAGACAAATATTACTACAAATTAGTAAGGACAAACTGAATAACATTTTCAAATATCGAATATTATTCTCACGTATTTTTGATTCCCTCTTTTCTTAATTTTATGTATGAGTGTGCGTGTTGGGATGTAAGTGTGGGTCTCATAAAACAAAAGTGAATGTCCTTAGGGGACAATATATTTACAATTGTTATTTTATGTTATCATATGGGCTTGATCTATAATCTGTCAAGTTTTATTTAACTCACTACTAGCATCGTTATGATAAAATTCAAAGATGAAAAAATGTGTCTAAGGAGACAGGTTAAAAGCAATTTGTAAAACATCAAAAAATTAATGATTCTCATTTTATTGTTACCAGCAACTTCACCACCTACCACGGTTACGCCACCAACTACCACTTCAAGATCAACACGTCAAACAACGACAACTACATTGCGTTTTGAGCCTACAATACCGTTTTTTGGCCAAACAGATATTCCTACTGTGCACTTATTAGATAAAGGTGAGTTAAGAATCTTAAATAACTAATCAAACTATTATAAATTTCATATCCGAATGCTGATAGCCGGAAATGAATAAATAAAAAGTTAGAAAAATCAACAATTACTCAAGTTAAACCAAAAAAATCTTTGCATATTAATCAAATAAATATCTTCTAAACTGATGTTTCTAAATGATGAATTGAATAATGTGACATAAGGAATTACATCTTATATCCTGACAATTTTTCATCACAAACCTGTCTGTTCAACATTTGACATTTTTTCTCTCAGTTTGAGATTCGCATCTGAATAAGAAAAATGGAATGCGTGTGATTTACTTATGATAACGTTCATATTCATATTCTCATTTATTTTTATTTTGCAATTACAAACACTACATTGCTATTGTGAGTGATTTCATATTGTCTATTCTCCAAAGTAATAAAATACGTGAAAGGAATGGTAAACAAAAAAAATTAAATATATTATTATAATATGAACACCAACCTATTAATAATAAGAAAAAAATGTTTACGATTGTAAGGTTAATGTTCGAAAGACTACAAGCACAATACATGAAAATGTGATAACGATAAACAGCAAAAAAACGTGTGCATATTATATATTGATATAAATGAGTAAAAACATATTATGTGTCACTTTTTTAATCAAACATAATAATTTTTATTCTGAATTTTCTGTTCGTTGATTACAGGTACAAAATATCAATCATCAAATTTGAATGAAATTGATCGATCTGAACAGAAGTCTGCTGGTGAAAGTTCAAAGAGTCTCGATTGGCCTCAAGAGGAAAATAAACATAATAGAGGTATGATAATAATCACCCCCTATTTTTTTATATTAACTAACTATGTTTATACACTCCACTCCTGACATATTATTATTTATTTTTATTTGCTTTTTTATGTACCAAATTTTTGAGTAAACGTTTATCATAAAAACAGATTTTTATTACTTTTTTTCATTATTTATGTTGCTTTCGTTTTTATTTTATTTAACTTTACATTATTTAAAATGTAATAACAAATTATGGACTTATATTTTTTGGGAAAGGGGAAATTGTTGATAATATTTAAAATTTTAAATAACTTTTATTTTTCTTGTTTAATTTTAGGTGTAATAACATATTGTCATTATTTATTACCACGTGTTTTGATAGTACTTGATGTTTCTGTTATACTTTTACAATTGAATATTTTTTCGCAGTGACATAGTTTGCAATAAAAAAAAAATCAATGAAAACAACAACAAAAAAAAATACAATAATGCAGATATGAATTTTAACACACTGAATTGGGACTTTGCTCTAAAAAAATACATGTTATAAAGTAGAAAAATCATAGAAAATATGAAATTAAAAGTCAATTGTAGATCTCAAATTATAATATATAAAATTATTTCCATCATTTAAATTAAGTCTAATAAAATGTGATAATGTATCACAGGTGGTATTTCAATAATATTAAATTAAAATGAACATGGAAAATGTTTTCAAACATTATTTATAGTCATAGATGCACTAAATTCACATATTTGCACGGATACTTATTATAACATTTACTTATACATCAAATCTTAAAAAAATATATATGATAACTATTTATCATGAATAATTATAAAGACGAATTGTTGAATTGAAATTGTTATATAAATTTTAATAATAATATTAAAAAAAAGAATGGGTTTTAAGCGTCTTTATAGAAAATGAAAGTAGTTTTTAAAAATTGTAACGAAAACCTTGAATTAAAAAAAAAAATGTTTTTTTCATTTAAGAAATATGATCAAATGAAACAATGTTAAACCAAGTTATGAATAAAGAATGGAATATTAAATAAATATTGAACAAAAAAAATGTGTAATTTAAATGTGCTGATAAAACAATTGTATAAATATTATAAGTTTATTAAAAAAAGTGAAATAAAACTAAAAAAAATCTATTTTCTAACTCTTTTAAATATGTCTTCATTTCAAAAGTCGTAAGTAAATAAAATTTTTTGTCGACACTATTCAATTTTTCAAGTAAAACATTTTTACGAATAGTAAAAACTCATTTTATGCTTACAATAAACCGCAATATAACAAGAGTTAATATAAAATGGCAAAATATTTATTTAAGGACAAATTACTGACTTACAACTTCAAAATTACCGCATTTTTCTCATATAAAGATAAAGATATGATATAATATAAAGTCGTTGTCGTTCTTGTTTGATAAATATAAATACTAACATACAAGATCTAGACATATGTTTTATCGTAAGCAAGCCGCATACCTACTTCTAATTTGGTCCACATCACGTTTTCATGTAGTACAATATAGCACATATTAACCGCTTAAGAGATGTACAAGTTGTGAATAACGTATAAGTTATTTTTTGCCTCATTATATACATTATTCTTTATATGATTTTATTCTATTTAGGTAAACTTTCAATTCATTTTTCTTCCTGCAAAGAGACAATTCAAGGAAAAAAAAAGTTTAACTCAACATTTTATTTCATTTGCTTTTTTATTATTCCACTCATGTTTTTACTTTAACGAGACTAGACCTCTTATTATTATATTATTTGTATTATTCGGTTTCATTCCAAAAATAATATCAAATTTGAAACATTTGAAAATGCTTTAAAGCATATCTGTGTAATTTAATAGCAAAAATATCATTTAAAATAAAATACGTTATCAGCTACATTTAGCTTGAAGGCTTTATTGTAATAGATCATATCTCTGTGACTTTTGTTTAATTAGTTTTACATGAAATTTTTGTAGTTATCGCTGCATATTATAAATAAAATCATTGATAACATTGGAATGAGTTCTTAATAATGATAAACCAATCATTATTATTATTTTAGTATTCTTTTAAAGTTAATTAACCATATTATCATCTAAAATATCTGAAAGTTTATATTTTATTTACTTGATTTTGAACCTGTATTTTTATTCAAAACTTTGGATAAAAATTGTTTCGATTTTATTTTATTTTCTATTCCATTCATGGTCTTCAATAATGTTTCTTGAACGACAAAATTGTAGTTTGTCAACTTGTAATGTAATTTAGGGTTCTGGTTAAGAGGTCTTATAGGCTTCCCATTTGTATATTATACGATTTATGTTGTTTTTCTAAATTTGATTTGTTTGTTACGATAAACTTATAGTTACATCTTAAGTTGAATACGCCCCATAAATCACCCCACAATGCTTGGTAATTCACACTGCACACGGCGCGCATGGTTCAACTTTATTTTTAGTGCACTTCTCGACAATAATTTTCCAAAATAGCCAACTTTATCAAAACTGCAGAATTTTTAGAAAAACAAACTACGGAAAATTGAGGAAATTTCTGAAACAGCAGATATTCCAATTCGTGGAAAACGTAAAAAATGATAAAAAAACCCTAAAATTTTCCAGGGCTTTGGCAAAACTCTTGTTAGATTCAACGGTATCTCGTGATTCTGAACAGACTCAACAGACGTCTCTGCTTTTTTTTTGAAAACTCGGCCATAATGTAATATTTCAACATTCGATGAGAAATGCGTGAAAATACATTTGAAAATTTGACGTTGTAGTCGCCTCGCATACGAAAAGCAAAGCACTCTGCATTTTCAGTTTAAAGTGTACAGTTATGAATTTATGCATAACTTTTCAAAATTTTGAATTTTATGTCAAAACCATTGGAATCGTTCGCCTGAAATAAAATATTTTCTATTAATTAATGAAAAAACCGTTATTTGTACTTGTACCGGTAACACTTTGTTTTCACCAGAATTAAGTTTAAAATAACATTTAAGTTTTAAATTTATTGTAAATGCCGTCAAAACACTGATGATTTTCTACATGATAAAGATTTAAATATATTTATTTCTTTTGAAACAAAAATAAATAAAAATTTCCATTAATAAATATGTTTTGTAATGTATACCAGGAATAAGCAATTTTATCAAAGATACTAAATGTTTTATTTTTTACTTCAATGAAATTTTAAAAAACAACACTAACAAATTTATGCATTTATAATTGGTTAAAACAATTTCCATATACATTACTGATCAAAGCAAACATATTCAAAATTCGATAACTGCATTTGATATAAATGGAAGTGTACCAACAAATAGAACAAAACAACAATTTATAAAAAAAATAAATTTTTCACGGTAGTTTTTGAAGTATTGAGTCTGAAAATGAACGACAAACGCAAAAAAAATAATAAAAAGTTCAAACTTATTAGTTGCCTTTTTAAGGAAAGCGTGTGAGACTATTACACTTTTCAATATTACTTTTTTTTTGTTATTTCCGAGCTGCGTATTTTCAGTGCCACATATAAATATGCGAGAAAAGTATGTTAGTTATACACTTTTGTGTATGAGGATTGAACAATAAGCCCAGACGATTTATGGCTTTGTTTACGTGAAAAGTATTCTAGTACAGTAGTTTTTTTTGGCAACTTGTTTTATGTTTTCACTTCTCAAAACGATTCACTTTATTTTTGTCTTTTTGTTTATCATCTAGAAATGAATGATATGAATATAATAAAAAAATGTTAACATTCCAAATATTTGATTTGAATGAATAGAAAAATATTTGTTTTGTATATAAATATATTTTGTAATATGAGTGTTTTAAAAATTCTTTCTTCTAAATGCATATTTTCAACTTATGAATGTAACGACAAAATAAAATAATCTGGTTCACTTCCTTTCTCAAAATTTTAGTATTTGACAGTGCACTTGGAAAAATATTTTATTTTATTTTGCTATACATATATGAAAAACTCGAATTATAGATTGTACATGTTCAAACAATCACGGCGCTCCATTTCCCAAATAATACATATTTAATAAATATTCATTCAATTTACGTGATCTGATTTTACATTTTATGCATTTCAAATTTATTACTATTTTTATGAATTTGAAAAATATCAAAAGGTTTGTTTCACATTTTTTTAAATAATAATATTACATTCAACTTCAGTCTCACATTAGAACTGAGTTTGAGTTACAATAAATTAATTTATTAAAGAAATTTGAGCTATTGCTATAAAATTAATATCTTTACAAACGAAAAAAAAATTCAATTCTCAAACATTTTTCAATCTTCTAGAAAAATTTTAGTATATTTTATAGCAAATATAATTTGATACACTTATTGTTGAAGATTAAAATGGCTCATTTACTCAATTTTGGATTCTTCTTCTTCGGAAATTCATTGTTTAAGTATCAAATATCTCAGAAAAGTCATAAATATGTAGTTCATTCACTTGTTATTCATGTTACTTAATCACATTGAAATGTTCTTTTTTTTAATAAAAATCATTTTTTTAATCTTCACTTCGCACAAGAATGATTTACCTTTTTCGACCTCTTAGAAAATAAAACGACAGTTTAAATGAAAATTTTCCCACAAAAAAAATATGTCAAAGCAATTCCCCTGACTCTTAGCTAAAGAAAAATAATATGATTTACACCAAAAACATAAACCGAAAAAATATATTTATATCACAACAGATAAAAATTGAATATAAATCAAAAGAAACTTGAAAACTTTTCAAGAAGGAAAGCAAGCTGCGTTGAAATAAATCTGCAATAAATGTTCGTATTCCGTCATTTTATTGGATTGTAAGAGCTTAACAATAGAGACAAATACAACCTAGAATTTGTTTTCATAAAATTATGACATAAAATAGATATTGAAACGGGAAGTATTATAAAAGCATAAAAATTTATATTTTCTATTTTATGCGAAGGGCATCTGACGAGTACATTTATATTTGATATTTTTTGTGGGAATCATGATCATTATATATTTATGTTGATCTATGGGTTTTAAAGTTTTCTTATATTTTGTTTTCAATAATTGTAAGTCAGTACAAAGATTTGAAAAGATTTCCCTTGACACTGAAAATCGGTTCAATTTCCACATGGGTTAATTAGTGTTAAACGATATTCATATTTAATTAAAATTTCAATTATAATAAAAATAAAAAAAATATAAGCAATATTTTTACAACAAAAAGGAATTACATTTTTAGTATCATCATAATAATAAAATTAATATGAAAAAAAAGTAGTAACCATAATATCAAGAATGGAAACAAACTCTTTCGTTGTATAAGTAATAAGAGTCAAGCATTACTTTTTATTTATGTTGATAATTTTGGTAGAATATTAAATACAACAAGAAATATTTTTTAGCTCAAAGGTAGAGGTCATTATAAAAATTAGTTGAATATAAAAAAAATGTAAATCTAAGTTTTGTGAATTTTAAACCTTGTATTTTACCTGTATTTTTTTTTTAATCTTCATTGTCCATCGTACTGAGATAGTATGTAAAAATGAATGTTTAGAAGACGAAGATGTTAATATTTCATAAAAATTTAAACGAACACTGATTTTATCAGACAATAAGCTTTTACTTTATTATTACAGTAATTAAAACCATCAGTAAAAAATGGGATAAAAATTAAAAGAATGAGTAGGAAACAGAAGAAAAAGTCGATACTTCTGTCCTAATTAAAGAACCGTCATTTGGATTGCATTGTTTGGCATAGGTATACATGAAAAAAAATTAACGAAAGTGGATGAAAAGAAGCAATCCTTGAGAATTTTTAAACACAAAAAAGGGTAAACCGAGAAAATTTAAAGTAACATTAAATGTAGAAGATAAATAGTTCAAAAACATTAGAATTAAAGTTGGACCTTGGAACTGAACCAGTTTTAGAAAAGATTGAACTTTGGAATTAAGTAATTTCAATATAGAGAAAAAATTAAAGAGTAATTTTCATAATAATTTATGAAGCAACGAAAAATTCAGTCCATTTTCAAATTTTAAAGTGGAAATTTATCAAAATTGAAATTTTTTTGATGTTTTGGGATTTAGAAACCATTGATATCGATATAATTTTGCTTAGCAGTGTTATTCTTATGAACATAAACAAATAAATGAATAATAACCGGGAATTAAAGATTATTTTTAATACTTTTGCTTTCAACATCAACAAGTTTGACTTCTGCATTCTTTAAAATATTTTAATTGTAACGTTTTCTGAATTAATTCAAGTTGTCTGACAATTTGAAACTACTGTATCAAACTTACTGTGGTCTGCCAGAAATAACCCTTTTTGGACCACTTTAGACTTAAATGTGGAAAGAATATAATTATTGTAATTATTTTTAAAATGTTTTTATTATACTAAATTTTAAAATAAGTTCAATTTTGGAGGAGAATATTTCAAATAGTGTTGATTCATTTGGGTAAGTTTGGCTATCATTTTTGTGCATTAATAGTAATATGCACTCAAATAAGAAAGGAATCACATCTTTGTTCTTTGCTTGTAAAAAAATAGCTGAAGCGTATATTATTGAAACTCCAACAGTTAAAACACCCAAAAGTTTAACAAAAATTGTTCAAAACTCATATTAACCCTTATTAATTTAGTTTTTTTTTTTTTTAAATAAATTTAGCTTATAATGCAGCTTTTCAATGTTGAAAATGATATTCTTTATTGTATCAAAATTATCGTATTTTTCAATAGGAATTATCAAATAAAACTCGGATGCAATAAAAAAAAAACCACAAATGGAACTGTATGGTACTTGATATGTTCTGGTTTACACTTTGAAATTTATAATGAGGTACTTGAGCAGTTGGGTAATTGAAAAGTTGTAAGTTACAATAGACTAAATTTATCATTCTGAGAAATCAAAGCGTAATTATTATACTTTAAAGCATTAAAATTACTCTTTAACCTATACACCTTCTCTCCTAGAATTATTGAGCTTAGAGCAAAACTTTCTTCTAGGATTTGTTGTTTGCGTAATAGTTAAAACTTTTCTCTTCGATGAAAATTTTGAGTTTCATAAAAAAAATTACAGGAGAGCCGATTGAAACACAGATTTTTTAGGAAGAAGAAATCATTGCATGACTCGAAAAAATCAAATTAACATCTTTCCAACATATCTAATTATGAAGCTAGAAATTTTGAAAAAAAATTGAAACCTTCTAGGAGAAATCAGGCTCAAAAGTTACTGGTCAAAAAATCGACTAGCGACCAGCCTGAAAAGTACGCTTTGATTTCTCAGATGGTACTTATTAGGATAAAATCCTGTTCTGATTTATTCACAAGCAAGAATATATTTTAATTTTATCTTTAATGATTAAAAAAAAGAATCATAAAATCTGTTGTTCAATTTAAATTTTTCTAAAAGTTTAAATTGTCAGTAAAAGCAAGTTTATTCATTTTCAATTTTTTCTTTGCTCTAAGATAAATAATATCTTTGTCTTGAGAACTCAAGTGAAATATCAACTAAACTTGACTTAAAAACTCTTTAAAAATTGAAACTGACGCTGACTTACGCATCTTCATAGTTTTAGTTTTAATACATCTTATTTAGATATTTTTCATGCTTTTAAACAAATAAACAAATTAAACAAAATTCTAATCACTGAGTAGTTCGAAAAAGTGCATTCCAATAGGATTGGATTCATTTAGAGTTAAGTTTTTATATATTAATATTTTAGGACAAACCGTCTGTAACAGTGCAATTTTTCTTACGAAATGCAGTAAAACTATAAAATACAGATATTTTTTTTAAATTATTATATTGCAGTCACGTATTTATTATAGTAAATTGAATAAAGAATTGCATTTTTTTGTATATTATTAGTATACTACTGAAAAAAATCAACTGAAAATTTTTACCTCAATAAAAATAAATACGATACTTTCATTGCTATTTTGAAGCAATAATTATCAAATTAGAATCAAGCAAAATTGATAACTTATTTTGCTGTTATAAAATTATAAAAATCTAAAATTTTGCTAAAACTTAATTGGTGCAATGAAAAGGTGCATGCAGTAGTTTTGTTTTGATTTTTATTTTTTATGATAAAAAAAAATTATAGAGTAGAATAATGTAGAAGTTTAAGTTTTATGACAAAATTTTATATTCTAGTAAAATATAATTTCAATAAGTTTTCTTCTGACAATCTGACAGAATATTTTAGTATGATTAACTACCTAAATTTAAACACATCATATTTTCGTTTTTTTTTCATGTTAGTATAAAAGAGTAAACAAATCAATAAATTTTAAAACTTTGTATGTTTACAATATTTCACCTTCTCGTGTGAATATGTCAGTACCTTTTAGCCAATTTTTTTTTGTCAAATGGTACTTTAAAAATATAAAAAAATTGAAGTATTTTTTGTAATAGATTTTAATTTTAAATTGACACATATGCTTATTTTGTTATAAAAAAGGTGTTTTCGAGTAATACAATGTTTTACTACTATGTAATTCATGAAAAATATTTTTGAAAATTGTATGTAATATTATACTGTTTAATTAATTAGTGTACAAGAATTTATAAAATATAAATTTTCATCTTCGAACGGTGCATTTCCATGAAAAACGTCGGTTTATTCATAATCATAGAGTTGGGTTTTGAACCGGTGAAACTGAAAAAAAACTATTGGGTGAATTTGATCACACTTAAACATTACTATCATGTAATTTTGGATTTTGACGAAAAATATGAATAAAATCTTCATTCTGCAATTCTTGACACTTACACATCTAACATCAACATTTTACAAAAAACACATAACTTTTTTTTCAACATGCTCTAGACCTAGAAAAACCCAATATTAAAGTATTTTTAATGTTGAAATTTTTTCGAAATTGTAAAAAAATAGGACTAGTTAAGAAATATTGAAAAGTTTTAAATCTAGCACACTGAGCGATCCGAAAAAAATCATTTCTTATGAGATGAAAAGTTTAAAAACCTGCAGCAATATCATTGCGAAATCATACTGAATGACTTATGATTTATCATTTATAAAGAGTTTTCTCATAGTTCATCTCATGGTAATATCACTCGACCAATAGTTTTGATTCAGCTCGGATCACTTGTCCAAACTCGATCAATGGATAATGCCTTAACCAACTAATTAAGGGTAATCTTCATGAATAAAACTCCCTCCGATGGATAAAGTTTTATTGAGTTTTTTTTATATAAAATTATTTCATTTGATGATGACTTTCAAATGATATAAAAAATTAACATAAAAAAAAATCTGTAATTTTGATTTTTTTAAATAATTTCAATTATAGAGGGGAAATCTTTCTTAAAAAATAATTTATAATTTACAACTATTCACATTTTCTTTGCTTGTACTAGCTAACTCGTCATAAAAATACAATTTACCGTTTTTCCTGTAACTGATCATAATATATTCAATTTAATATTGAAGGAAAATATTAAATTAGATTTATTTCAAACTGTAAAATGTGTTTCTTAGTAGTTTTTACAAAGTGAGCGACGGGACTTTTAAATAATCGCATTTTCATGATAAAAAAACATTTACAGTGCTCAAGAAATCTATATGAAAGTACAACCTCTAACAACAATAAGGGTTAAAATTTACATTCAAATAAATAATATTAACATATATAAAAATGAAGAAAAAATCTGTTTCAGCTACTTTTATATACTTGAACGTCTGCTCTTCTGATTATAAGGTCTATTGTATAACGTGTTCTGCTTCTTATGATGGCATAAATAAAATATTTTCTTTAGAAATGTGATTCAATATTTTTTCATATTTGAGTAAATAAACATCTTTTTTTTGTTGTACTTTTTGTGTAGGACGACAAAAAGGTCTCTTCCTATTTGTATGAGCTTGTAAAATTACAGCTATTGTCCCGATATTCTGTAAATAATTTACATATCTTATTAAATCAAACAACAAGTTTTTCCATCTTTTATTGAAAAAAATAAATGTATAGTATTTCATCATAATTTTTGTACCTTCTTTTTTTTATTAAAGACGACTTATGAAGTCATCATTAGTGACACATAAAATAAATATTTGATTTAGGTTATTCTTTTCGTGATAACATTTAAAGCTATTGTTAAAAAATTTTTAATACAATTTTTAAATATTTAAGAATAAAAATTTTGATTAAAACAAACTCTTTTCAACAAAGTCATTTATTTGAATAATCACAGTTATACAGAAACGAGAGCAACAGAATGGTAATGGAAATTTATAGCCTTTTTTTTAACATTTCATTTTAAGTTCAAGTCACACCAAAATGCTAATTTTATCGCCTCTTAAATTTTTAGTCATATGTAGCAAAACAAGAAACTACCACATTTCTTTCCTAATCTTTTAAAACTTGGCTAAACTTTTATTAGTTCAACAATAAAGTTTAAGACAATCACTGATAATAACAAAAAGAAATACAAGTGCATTGTCAAACAGCTTCATTTCTTATCAAATATGAATTGTAATCAAAAAGTCGAAAATTTATAGAATATTCTAAATTTTATTTATAATTGCAAATATTTTATTAGTCAAATCAAATCACAATTTGATACTGGAACCTCCCAGAAAGCTAACTAACTTATTCCAACCTATCCTGTATTATCTGAGTGTTAATCAAGTTAGTTAGATTGAGGAATTACATTAATGTAATAAATTAAACATTTCTCTACTTAATCCTAAAGTTTCTTTCTGGAAAATACTTCCAAATGTTTTTATGCGTGATCCATATATATATTTTCTTTTTCTTCACAAAATCAAGTGAATAAAAATGGAAAATGCTGTAAGGTGAAAAGGATAAAACAACAAAAACTTTTTGACATCTAAGCCTTATATTTTATGTACACGCACTTAGGATTACATCAAACATGTGTTTAAGGGCACACGCATATAAATATTTTTTTTTAAATTTTACTTTATTTTCAGCAGAAAAATACACAGCAGTGTATTTTATTAGGAATATCAACAAACAAAAATTTTTAACGTTTTCTATTTTAGGTTCATATTTATCATAGAAGATTTACTATAATCTTTTATTCGTTCGTTGTTTATTTGATTATTTTAGAATTGTTAAAATATGAAAAATATTAATTTATAAGAGAACGGTAAAGGTTTTGCTTTAGTCATCTTGTCCTATTTTACTTTTTATCAAAAATAACTCACAAAATAAACTTGTGATAAACCGAATCGATTAAAGACTAACTTGTACATCTTTCTAACAAGGTGAATATTGGGAATTTTTATTTATTCTTATAAGATAATGTATGTAAAAATCACCGGGGTCACCTTCCCACCATTTCGTTAAGTCACCATTAATTATATTTCTAAACTATATCATCTTGAAATATTTATGAAATTTATGTTAAACTTATCTCCTATACTAAAAATTTCAACAAAATATTTTAAGTATTGACTGAATACCGAGAGAGTAAAACTCAATTTGCTTATTTTACGATTATGTTCATATTTATTTGTTTTAAAAGGAACCCTGTATTTGTAAAATAAATAAAAGCAAAAGTTATAATAAAGTACAATAAAATCCTATTTTGATAAATACCTTATCACATTTTTTTGGTTTTACATGGAAACTTTGTGTTCTTTTTGATTTCTCGATAACACATTTTTCTTGCTGTAGATTACATAAATAATTGAATTTGTCTTTTCATTTTAGGACATTTTTATGAGAGTTATGAATCTTACAAAGAAAGCTCCATCCTAGAAAACAAACTATTAACTATGAATAACATGAGCGCACTTTATATACTAAATAAAGGTCAATTTAAAATTATTTTGCCTACAATGCATTATTGCATTAATGAAAATTTGAAATGAAACCATTCTCATAATTTAAAAGTCGTTTAGTGTTATATAATATATACACAATTGTAAAATTTAACTGAATTTATTCATGACATAAAGAAATATCTACATCAACATTAAAACGTTAAACATGATTGAGAAAAATATAACGGAAAAATCGAAGTTGGTGTACATATTTTGTTTTTCTTTTAATTTTATAAAAACATTTTTTTCTCGTGGTTAGAAAGAAAGAAATGAAAACTTAATTCTTGATTTCTCAATTACAATGTATAAGAAAAAACGTATAATCAAACTAATAGAATATACTTAACCCTCTCTTTCGCACGAATAGATCCAGCTGGAATTTTTTATTAAATTTTATATTTTTTGGATGATCAATCAAAAAAATTTGTTTGTAAAAATACGTATAACTCCTATAGAATTACGTACAGAAATTTCACTATAAAAATTGATGTAAAAAAATTTGGTTTTTCTGACAAAATATCTTTGACCTTTACACTAGTATAGAAAACATCAAGGAAACCCTTCACAGAATCTGTTTATTCAAGAAAAAGCGGTCAGAAACTGAACAATATACATTAAAACGTATTTAAAATCAATTACCCACCGACGCGTCGGTACACTGAGAACCAAAGGGTTAAAAAAATTGTGTGTTAAAGCAGACGCTGAAGGCAATCTAACAAAAGTTTTTTATTTATATTTTCAAAAATTGTCGTAAAACTTTTTTATAATAAGCGTTCAAAATTTAATGATTTCGTTTTGATATGAATTTAATTTAAATTTTTGCTTATGTTGTCAATCATTAAAATTTTAAATAATTTTTGTAAAATATTGAGATATTTATTTTTAATTATTATAAATTAAAAATCGCGAATCTTAATAAAAATGCGTCGTTAAGAAAAGTGCATTTTGATGGGATTGATTCATTGAACATAATGATAAATAATTACTAATATTTTAATTGGAGTACGACGAGGAATTTGAATATATTTTAGCTATCGAATAATCGTTCTTCAGGGTTTTCTATTGACTTTCATTATCTAATTTATATCTATTAGTAACTCTATCAGGAACTGTTTATAAAAATCTGGAACGGGAATCGAGATTCTACTTGAAAAAACTGGATTTTCACACTCAAATTGCACAAATTTTATGCCTTTATTTTGTAGTGTATTTGAAAGAGGATCAAGTTTACATACGTCAGCCAACCCTTAAATGATATTAGCCAACTTTTAAACTGCAAAAACACTCAATAAAAACCCTAAGGCTAACCGCAGCAAAATATTTTATTATAA
The DNA here is from genome assembly GCA_900002565.1 of Culicoides sonorensis. Lineage (NCBI taxonomy): Eukaryota > Metazoa > Arthropoda > Insecta > Diptera > Ceratopogonidae > Culicoides > Culicoides sonorensis. The sequence continues at coordinate 65,146 of LN483423.1, forward strand.
AGCTTTGTCTTATCTTCATCATTTAATATTTTATAGTAGTTTGTTATTAACACAACTCCGGCAACTAAGTTTACATCGCTATTTTATTTTTCTCTACAACAAAAAAGAAAAAAAAATGGTTAAACAGAACATGACTCTGAATTTCATTATACATCGTTTAATAAAACATCTACGATGGTTTTTTGGCATTCTATACGTGGTCGGTATATTATGCGGTGTTTAATGAATCTAAGCAAAATATAGAAAATATGAAAAATACGCAAAATGTATTTAATTATGTGAGTTTTAATGAGTTAAAGATGAAAAGAAGGTCAATTTAAGTTAATATTAAAATAGTGAAACATATTTAATTAAATCAAGTAGTTTCTTTTTGAAGATTAGTTTCAACACAAATGGCACTTCACATTTTCATTTATCTTTATACAGTAAATCGACCATGGTTTGTCCCTGATATATGTGTCTTTCGGAAATAACTCCATAATCGGGCCAGAATAATTATTTTATTTTAATAGAATAACTAATTTGTCCAAAAAAGACACATTTGAGTTGAAATAATTTTTGCAGTTTATCAGATTCAAACCCACGCCAATGACATGATAGAAGAATGCATTTACCACAACATGACAACTCTCAAACTTACTATATAAATACTAAAAAAATATTAAAGTCGTGTCTATATAAATATATAGTATTCATTAATTATTTTTATTCTCAATATAGGGTCTATTCAACTGAGATTTTACTCTAAATCTATTACTGTTCACAGATGAAAGTATAAAAGCAAGGCTTATGGTAAATGTTAGGTGTTTACTATGATCTTCGGTGGTCCCGTACCTTACTCTACACTATCCACTAAAAAATGATGCAGAAAATTCTCAGTTTACCATATTCTCTCAATAGAGGACTTTATACCTAGTATAGAGCTTGTGTGAAAAAAAACCAAAAACCAAATAAACTTCTATTGAACAGAATGTTTTAAAATAGGGTAGTTACTGTACTATACATTCTGTAATCTATACTTTACCATTGTTGGTACATTTTCAATGAATATTTTAAAAACAGATTAAACAATGTTAATTTAAAATTATTTCCGGTAAATAAAATGGTAAAAAAAGAAAAAACAATACTTTCTTTACGAAAACCTTCAACGTACAAACTAATTTTGGTTGAATAATAAAAACTTACAAACATTCGTTGTTAACTTTTTTATTTCATTTCAATTCATTTGTTTTTTTTTCCTTTCTGTTATCTTTTTCAATTCTTAATCTATTTTCTTGATATAGATTTTTTTCAAGCCTGTAACAAATATTGTTGCTCAATGCTCTTCGTACTTTTTTTTATTTGCGTAATAAAAATAATAAAACATTTAACTTTATCAAAATTTTATGGTATGGAAAATTTTTATACATGACTTAGAGTTCAAATACAAAAAATTTGCATATTTTCCATCAATTTTTATATTTATTTACTTTATGTTTACCTGTGATTTAAACTTTTATTAGTATATTTTGTCACTGTTACATAAAATTTTCCATTTATGTAAAGTAAAAATCTATTATCATTCAAATTGTAAAATAAATTAAAACGAAAGAGAAAACTTCAATCACAGATTTAAATACATTACAATGTAAAAAACAGAGTTAATTTGAAAAACTTTCAATTATATATTCTACTTACAAATAAGAATCATGGAATTTTCATATACAACACTTAAAATTTAAAATAAAAAAAAAGAAAGTTCAAAATCGTAGTAAAAGAACAGAAAACCCAATTTTTTTTTGGTTTTGTGACCACAAAGTCTTGTTTCACAAAGTTTGGATCGAAATTGAAAGTATATTGGAATTGAATTTAGTGCTAACTCAACTTCACAGTTACAAAAAAATACCTTGTAAATGTCATATACAATAAAAATTGAATACTTCGTTTTCTTTTTAAATTACCTTCATCTTGTTTTGTGAGTAAAAAGTGTCCTTGTTTGTGGAACCATAATTATTGTAGACATTTACACATACAATAATCGAAAAGCATCATTTACCAAAGTAGCAAGAGAAAAACTAATCCTTAATCAATTGTTACAGAAAGTAAATAAAAAAAATACAAAATTTTTGTAAAAAATAATACTCTGGTGCTCATCACCCCTATAAGAAACACTTTAGTTTTTCAAAATCTATACAAATTATGAGCAATGACAGTGTTTGATTATTTAAATAACTAATAAATTTTAGCCATTCAAGTTGGAATCCAACTACTAAGTGCATTTCTTAAACTAATTAGTAGAAAATTATTCTTATGAGCTCTTAGATAAAATTAGATAAAATTTTGTGGTATTTTAGGATTTTTAGGATAAGGGTTATGGGTTTTGGGACTAAGCTCCAGTCTAAATACTCATAGATGACAACTTTTTTTTGCGAATTATCAAGAAATGAAACCTTTAAATTTTTACCTTCTTTTTTTTATTATAATACGAGAATTTATGTTTAAACGTCTATACAAACTTATTACAGTTTTCAAATTTTGTCATCAGAACATATAACTTAAGATACACAAAACGATTTAATAATGATATGAAAAACTTTTTCAATAAACCTCCATTTCTAATAACTAAGTTTAATTTGTTTTGCATCATACTGAAGATATGATTTGAAACATTCATGACAATATGCTCATCAGAAGACATATTGATAACATATTCTTTTCCAATCGCAAATGAAAAAACTATTTTAATTACAAAATGTTATCGAAGAAACAAAAAAAAAAGATGTTTTAAAGATTTATACGCAAAATATATTCTTAAATATTTTTTTCCTTCGCCTGGAATAAAGATTTATATAGAACTCTAACCGTTTTTACAAAAATTAAAATTTTTGAAGTATTTTTTAATAAAAATATAAAGTTATGGCTGTAATAAGTTAAATTTGATAAAAATACTCATTGGCCATTATTTTGTTAAAAATATTCTTCAATATTCTTCTTGCAAAAAATCGAAAAATAGGCAGAAACTTTTTTTTGAATCTTAAAATATAAATAAAATATTAAAATAAGTTATTTCCAATCAAAACTAAGCTTGTTTACCTTCAAATCTAGAAAGAGTTAATTTTATTTTTTCTTTCTTAAGTAAATGAAACAAACCATTCAGCAAGAGGTAACATTTGACACTAAAAAGCTCGTTAAAAATCACATGTCTTTAGAAATAACGATAAATTTTTGTTTTCATATTATTTTATATAAGCTCTTTCTCGTTCATATACAAAACTATATGTTTTAAGAAACAAAACAAATAAAGCTTTTATATAATTCTACTCATGTTTCGTTATTTACACACATATGATATTGAAGAAAAAATTCTTATGTTCTTATATTATGTATTTTCATTTAATATATATTTTACCCAATCTTTGTTTTCCCCTCATGTGATTGGTTAAAATCTCCATCTCACTGAGTAAATTATTGTGGAGAGAGCTTCTCTTTTAATATGAAAAAAATCAAGAGAGTTTTCACACAAAATGCAAAGGAAATTATTGTACGCAAATGAAAAATGTGTGTTCCTTTTGTTTTCAACCAAAATTTATACTCAGTTTTTGCTAAACTACGTTGCGTGTAACACTTGGAAAATAGAAACGAGTGATTTCAATTGTTAAAGTTTCCTATTTAAATTTATAAAATTTTAAACCATAAAAAAATAAAAACTAGAAAAATAAACACAAAAAATGTAATTTAAATTATTAACATTTTTTACATATCATAGAAATTTCGACTATAATAATTTTTAAAATTATGACAAAAATGTGCAAGCGGCGTGCACATAAAAAAGTTAAATTGTCAAATTACATAAATTGTTATGAATTATTGATTAAAATAGTGATTTTTGCTATCATTGATTGACAAATATTTTTTATTTTAAACATTATATTAACATTTATTTATATTTATTGTCATCCATCTTTCAACTCATTACTTACTTATTTTGCAATTGTAATTTTTTTTTAAATTTATAGAATTTAAAAGAAGATCAAAATAGAAATACGACCTTTTCAAAAAGAATTAATTTCTTTTTAATTTAGATATTATTTTAATTTAATTTTGTTTGAAACTTTATGGAACTCTCTAATAAAGTCTTAAAATAATTATCTAAGTCTAAAAATAAATTAATTTGTAAATTTTTTTAAATTATTTATTTAAATGTCTTTTTTCGCTGTATGAAGTGCATTTCAAAACTTATTTTTTCTATGATCTCTATTAGAATTTATTAAAACAATTACTCACGCTTATTTGAAAACTTTTGAATTTTCATCCTATTACAAAACTTTAACAAAACATATGAATAATACAGTTTTATAGCAGCTCATTAAATTCTCTAACCATTCAATTAATATATTTTTATTATCAGTTTTTTTTTTTCAATTTAAGTTAAATGTGGCATAATTCAAAACTAAAAATATGAAAACAGCGACGGAAATAAAAAAAAACTTCTGTAATTAAAATTGATAACAAATTAAATTCTACAAAAATTTATTTAAATTATCAATTTGCTTATTGTAATCAAAATAATGACAATATTTAAAAATGCTAATTGTTTTAAAAAATTACAAGTTTTCGGAAGGTGATCTCTGAAAGATAAATAAGGAAAAAAAATTAATTCTGAAACTTGAACTTCATTAGATTTTGGGCTGTTTTTTTACATTTCATTTAAAAATCATTAAATTCATTAAATTTTATTGTTTTTCTTATATTTTCAGTGCATAACAGTATATGTATTATAATAAATTAAAGTGTTAATTAATATAAAAGTTCATTTAAATAATCATAATCAATCAGTAATTAATTATATCAATAAAACAATGATTTTCAAAAACGAACGAATATAATAAAATTATAATGCACATTTTTAACACAATATATCATAGTTGATGAGCTTTTATCAGATAATTGGGGCCCTCTTAATGCTTTCAGCATCAACGGGGAGTCCCACGACAACAACCGGTATATTTCAACCGACAAATGGTAAGTCATAAGTTTTAAAAAAATTATATTAATTGTGATTTTACGTTTAAATTTGTTGTACGGTTATTATTCTTAATTCAATAATTTCCAGAATTATGCTTATAATTTAACTTATACTGATTGTTAAATCAAAAATTTTACAATCCTAAGATGCCTTTATATAAAGATCAAATGTTTTAAGCTTCATCCTGTACAGGGACTTGTTAAAAAATATGTATGATAAATTACACTATAAACCCCCCAAAACCAGTGTATGTTTATGTAAGTGTATTAATATTCTTTAAACTAAATCTCAAATAGAAGAAACCACTTAAAAATCAAAATGACTAGTAAAAATGATGCATAATATGAGCAATTTAAAATGGCAGGACGGTGTCATATTAACTGTACTGTATTTTTAAAGCAAAACACAGCAGGAAATGTCTTAAGAATCTTTAAGTTTATATAAGTCACTATTTTTCACGAATTTCCAGCTTAAGCTGAGATAAAGGTTAACGAGTTTTTCAAAAACTGCATCGAGTTTTTATGTGGTATTAGACTTCAAAAGTCGAATAACATAAAATTACTTAAGGCTTATGTTTATAAATTTATTTTTAAATTTAAGTGGAAATAATTGTAATAAAAGTGTACGACAGTTGTTCCTTCTTTTGTTTTAACAACAAAAAAAATGTTCAGAGAGCTGTAATAGTCTGCTTTACTTTTAAAGGAAATATAAAATATAATATCATTTTATAAAAGGAAAACTAATTGAATATTCAATGTGTGTTCTCACCTATTTTGTATTGTGTTGACAACGGAAACTTCGTGTAAAATGTTTTACACCATGTAATGTTTCCTCTTTTAGAAAAAAGTAAAAATTCACAATAATTCAAATAAAGAATCAATTCTAATTATTTATGTAAATTTTGAAAAAAATGTATTGAAAAAAGAAACATAAAAGTTTAAATCTAGTAGGTGAAAAAAGGAGAAAACGTAGCAGTTTAGAAAGTAATCAATATTAAAATGAAAAGCGATAGACAAGACCGTTAATGATATTACTAAGGAAATAATACGATTAACTAATGAAAGTGTTGTTGATGAATTGAAGTCAGATTATGCGAAATCGAATTATTTCGTGAATTTCGGACCAAATTTTAAATTATTCTAAGTATGAAAAAATATTGTAATTTTGTTTTTTTTTAAAAAAATATTTATGAAATTTAGAGAAAAAATAGATTTTTTATGTTTTGATGTTTTTAAGTTTTCAAACTTCGTGTAAAATGTTTTACACCATGTAATGTTTCCTCTTTTAGAAAAAAGTAAATATTCACAATAATTCAAATAAAGAATCAATTCTAATTATTTATGTAAATTTTGAAAAAAATGTATTGAAAAAAGAAACATAAAAGTTTAAATCTAGTAGGTGAAAAAAGGAGAAAACGTAGCAGTTTAGAAAGTAATCAATATTAAAATGAAAAGCGATAGACAAGACCGTTAATGATATTACCAAGGAAATAATACGATTAACTAATGAAAGTGTTGTTGATGAATTGAAGTCAGATTATGCGAAATCGAATTATTTCGTGAATTTCGGACCAAATTTTAAATTATTCTAAGTATGGAAAAATATTGTAATTTTTTTTTTAGATTTCTTATGTTTTGATTTTTTTAAGTTCTCAAAATGTAATGCTAATATGCGAATATTTTGAATACCATCCTGTTTCTATTATAAAAAAACTGGATATTTTAAAGCTGAAGTATAAGTTTCAAAATATATATTTACTTTGACATTAAATTTACAATTCTAAAACACACAAAACGTATTTTCATTAATTTTATTTTCACTTTATGTCATCCACATAAAAAATAACGCACTCCTAATGAAAAATTTATAATAATGCAAATAATAATAATAATACTGATGGTCGCACCCTCGGAATATAAAAAAAAACAAAAATTTCATCTTTGCTTTGGATTTAATATTCGGAAAGTAATAATATAAATATGTATAAAATGAATAAATCTGCACCTATTTATATATTCAGAACAGGACCCGTTTTGCGGACATAAAATAGATGAAAATCATAATTTAAAACCACTAATTTTATTGTACAACACAGCTCTCTGACATTACATTTCATAATGCTCTATGTTAAACACGGGCTATAATTTAATTTAAAATATTTTATCCAGTTGTTGCATGTTTTTCAGCACTGTACAATATAGCGACAATCCTATAAAACATTAATACTAAATAAATTTATAACCAAATAATTCAATAAGTTAAATTCATACTTTATTATCAATTATACGTACAGACAAATGATGTATAAATATTTAAATGAAGCAATTTTTTGAGCCAGGGATAGTATATTTGGCTTAAAATCATATAAAATTTAAAACTTATCATTTAATTTGGTATCATTGTAAGTTTTATTTGATCTGTTGATGGCTTTAAGGTACAATATGATTTATTATAGTAGCATTCTACCTTCATTGTTTTATCATAGTCTGTGACGTTCTTGAAACGTGTAATATAAATTTTCTAGTTCAAGACAGAAGTTGATGAATAGTATGTTAATGAGGTGAAAAATTATATAAGATTAACCAGAGTCGGACCTGATTCATTTTCATATAAAAAATTTTAGTTCACAGCAAATGATTTTGAGAATTTTTTTTTTTGGAACTGATGATGACCTGAAAGAAGTTTTCAACGCAAAAAATAAAAAATTTAAAAATATTCAATTTTAAAGTAAGAATTAAAAAATTGAAAATTGTCCAGAAGTTTGGTCATATATTTTATTGGTCTTTACTGAACCAACTAAGTTTTAATTCTTTTTTCCTTTTTAAAATTCATAAAATCAACAAGCAAAATCATTTTTTAAATATATTTCTTTTTTAATTTTGATTATTCAACAAAATAATATTCCCTTTAGGTTTTTCGAGACATGAAAAATATGAAATAAATTTTAACAATATTAAATGTCAAGTTGACTTCATTAACCTTTTGCTTTTATATGTAATACATTTTTTTACAACATCTACATTGTATTCGCGGTAAACAGTTTATCCTGAATTTTTTATATAATTATAAGATGAAACGTTGAAAGAAAACTCGACAAATTTACATTCCCTTAATGTCATCATCGTTATCCGTAGCATCACATCTCAAATATTTTAAACAGACAGAGTAATTAATTTGTAATAACGTAATTATTAAATTATGAACTCAATTATAAAGTGGCAATCAAATGATGAGAAGGTATACAATATAATAATTTGTTGTATTAAGCATAAACACTATACACATAAATCGGGGGAGAAAAACATCATCGCTTTGACATTCATTCAATTATCATTAACATGGTACAGTATATTTTAAAATGATTTCATTGAATTTTCATATAAGTAATTATATCAAGGCTTGATGTAAGTTTTGAATTGAAATAAAGGTTCAAACAATATTATGAATATTCCCCTTTACTGGGTACAGCATCAAAACTATTTCTTGATTTTTGTTGTCTATATGAACTTTACAAAACTAAATGGGATTGATAACAAAGATACTAATACATTTGACAATTGTATTATTTTAAAACTTTTGTAAGTTAAATGGAAGCACAAACATTAATCTGGTTTTCTAGTATAAAATTTATCTTAAAATCCAACCAAAAGTGAAAAGTGGCAAAGTTAATGACCACTTAAATAATATTTTTTTAATCAGATGAAATGTTGAAATATCATATTTTGACTAACAGAAATTGTATTTTCACTGACGAATATAAAAAATTAAAGTTTTTTTAATTTTTTTAGTGCATTTCGTAAGAAAAAATGCACTATTACAGACGGTTTGTCCGCCGTCACTCCGTAAGTCCGTAAGTCCTTAAGTCCGTAAGTCTGTAAGTCTGTCCGATCCAAGCATAACTCCATCGGTCCATCGGAGCGAGGTCAGGTTTATTTTATTAGACAGAGGAGGTCTTAAGGATGATTTTAAACTCAATAGTTTTGAGATTGGGATCATGGATTGGGCTCCAGAGCCTCCGAAGCCTGAAAAACCGTTAAAAACGGTTAAAATTTTAAAAATATTTATAATTTGTCCATCGGAGCGAGGTCAGGTTTATTTTATTAGACAGAGGAGGTCTTAAGGATGATTTTAAACTCAATAGTTTTGAGATTGGGATCATGGATTGGGCTCCAGAGCCTCCGAAGCCTGAAAAACCGTTAAAAACGGTTAAAATTTTAAAAATATTTATAATTTGTTTTGTTGGGTGGAGAAGTTTACTAAAATGAATTTTAACTTAATGGCTCTGAGATCAGGCTCAGGAATCGGGCTCAGGAATTGGGCTCAAGGATTAGGCTTCAGAGCCTGAAAATGGTCAAAAGCCCAAAATGTGCGATTTTTTCAAATATTTTTTTTAAATTTTCAAAATGGTGAAAGTTTTTCAAAATGGCGGAAAATTTTCAAAATGGCCGTTATTTTCAAAATTACCGTTATTTTAAAAATGACCGTTATTTTTAAAATGACCGTTATTTTCAAAATGACGGTTATTTTCAAAATGGTGGTATAATTATTTAAATTAAAACTTAATTTTATTCAATCAAACGAGTCCCATCGAAATGCACTTTTCTAAACCGCCCAGTGGTTAGAATTTCCCATTTTTTTATTTTTAGCCTGAAAAAGCCCAATATAATTGGACAAACTATATTAAAATTTATATTTTCTGTTAGCTCTTTTTGTCCTCTTCCTAAAAATATAAATAACTTGGTTCTTTAGAATAAAACCAACTTATAAAAGGATTGAACTTAGATGTGTAATAATTTGAACTTAAAGGGGAAATGACTCTTTTTCATACAAATTTCATTATTTCATAAAACAAACACGTATCAGTAAATTTTAAAATTTCAAAGAGGAAAATAATCAGGATTGAAAAATCTTTTTGACGTGTATCGGGATTTCTCAACAGTATGACATCGACTATTTTTTGTTAAGCTGTGTTATTGAACTGAATTTGTTGCAATTTCGCATGACTTATTCACATATTCACTGTAAGTTGAAAACGCCCCGCAAACCACCTATGACTATAGACTTAAAAAGTGCCTATAATATACAAAATTTTTATCCAAATTAACAGGAAATGCAATTAAATATGGATTCATCAAACACCTTGTAAGCGCCAATCAAATATCTCCGACTGTGGACCAAGTCAATTTGTACTGCGGGGCGTTTTTAATGTGCGTGTATACCCGAAATTCCGAGTTTTGTTATTGAAGTTATTTTATTATGAAACATAATTGTAAGCTCAAAGATCTGTTGAATTTAAAAAATTTGTTGAAAATTGGACGTTTAAGTTATGTAAAATAAGACACGGCGAGTCGTTTTATTTTTTTTCAACGATTATTTTCAACTTTTAACAGTTATTTTTGTGTTAAAAGTTGAATAACAAAAAATTAATTTGTTTTGAAAAATTTTACGCTTTGGTAAGTTTTAATTAAATTTAGATCAATATAAATAAAAAATATAACATAAATAAATAGAAAGAACAAACATAAAATTACAGAAAATGATTTTTTTTAAAGTATTTTTTCAATTATTTTTCAAAAAGGTGCTCAAGGTTAAATTTTTCAACATTTTCAATTACAACACGTAAAATTTGAGCGGGTCTTACATTTTTCATTCTACTTGAGCTTGAAATTAATTTTGAATTTTTGTTTTATATTTCAGTTGTTGTAGAAGAACCAGAATTTACTGAAGTAATAGAAAATGTCACTGTACCTGCAGGAAGAAATGTTAAATTAGCTTGCTCTGTAAAAAATTTAGGATCGTATAAGGTAAATTCGAAATTCGTTTTTTCCATATTAAAAAGCCAATGAAAATTTATATTAATTTTTCAAAAAACTCATCAATTGAATAATAAAACGAACAATTTATTTTTAATTTATATTATGAATTAACCATTCAAACAAATGTTTTAACATTGCAAATACTCAACCCAAAATACACATAATTGATATTCTCTCACCATATCAAAAACAAGCATTTCCCTTTTTATGTATAAATTGTAAAAAAACACATCAAATACATTTTATCGCCTTACTACAATCCTGTGTGTGTTTGTGGGCTTGAGTGTTGTACACGCAAACATGTAAATAAAATCATTGAATATGTGCAACAACTAGAACCAACCAATTTAAATGTTAAATGGGTGAAAATTACGGTAAAAATAAACACAATGCTTTTTAATCGTATACTGCTATACGTAAAATAATTATTGAATGTGTTGTAAAGTGTTGTTAATGAATCATACTCAAAAATAAAACTATCTTTTTTTTGATAAATAAATTGAAAAAGTTTGATTTTATGTCATTTCAGTTAAAAGAAGTCAGTTGAATTAATGAAATAATTATAGTAAAATATATATAAATACCTGCATAAATTACAACACGTGAAAACTTTCGAACAGTTTTTTTCGTAAATTTCGGATGGATTATTTCAAAATTTCAATCAACGTTAATATTAATGACTTTTCTTAAAACACAAATACTAACACTTAAATGAAGTAAAAAGTTGTAATTATAAAACATTGTAGTATATATTTATAACTTTTTATTCATGACTGCTGTTGGAGAGTTGAAAATGCAATTTCAAATTGAAAAAAAATGATGAAAAAATAATATGATGATAAACGTAGTTTGATATTTAATACATTTTTTTTTTAATTTATCTTTTTTTTATAAAATATTTAATTACTGTGGATTTTATTTTTTAATTATATCGAATTATTGCTACTTTTGATCTACATTGTTTTACTTTATAGAATTCAAAAAAAATATAATTTTGATTGTTTTTATCAAACATTTTGATTTTTTCACTAAACGTTATTTTCAAAGCTTGTCATAAACAGATTTTGTTGGGAATCAGATCTCATTTAAAATATATTTAAATCTCTCTGTTCTTATCTTTTGAAATTATTAAAGATTTTTATATACCTCAACGATAATATTTCGCGTTAAGCTCAATCGATTTTTCTTTCATCTCGTTGTTATTCAGATCCACACAGCATTTCTGAGTAATCCCTTTGGCCAAAAGCCGAAAACTTAACTTTAACCAGAATGATGTCTATAAACTGTGTATCTTTTTATCATTTTCTTTAATATAATTATATTTATAAAATAAAAAACTTGATGTTTTCTTCTATGGTGCGGTACACAATGCGTATGAGTTCCACCAAAACCACATTCTTATTCATGATATTAAAAGGTAAATTACATGCTTGACTGAAACTCTTGAGTTCAGGGTTAGTTCAATTTACTTCGTATATCTAAAACTCTTCTTTAAGACATTATTACAAGTTTTGCCTTTTTTTTCTTATGACAATTTAATTCATTCATTGAATCACATTTTTATGTGAAGATATACTATTCCCTTGCTTCTCTACTCTGTAATGAAAATCTAAGCACACACGTTCTTATAAATATACACCCTTAATAAGAATTCTTAAAGACATCAGTATATTAGATGTTTAAAAAAATATGTACGAGATCTTGATAAAATAAATGATAGAAAAAACATAAAAGAGACATAATAAAAAGAGAATAACAACGGAAATATATTATTTGTTATAGAATATATTAAATGAACAACCGAGACGCGAACAGTCAATACCAATACAATATTATAGATTTTGTTTTTTTTATTGGGTAAAGTATCATTTGAAGAAAATCTTATCAAATTGTTTTCTTGTATGTGTCTGTTCATCTCTAATCTAAAATGATATTGAACCATTCAATATACATGATTGTAAATTGTTTTGGCAATAATCTACCGTGTAAAGTTAAATGTGAATCCTGATAAAAAAAAATGAATTCAGCGCTAGATTTATGGAATACTGAAAATATGTATTATGTTCGTTACGATGAGCAAGGTTTTTTTCCATATAGTATTAACAATTCAACTTTAAAATTTAAAAATAAGTAAAACTGTTAAGCGTTTCAGGATATTTAAAAAAAAATAAATAATCTTGATGTCTGGAAATATTTCAAGATTCATTAAAAAAATGTAGAAACTTGTCAACTTTACTCAAATTCTAAAAAAAACACATCAAATTTAAGTACATTTAGTCTAATCGAACTTATGGGAATAATATAATACACTTCATTCTTTGTCTTTGAATGTGTTTTGCATTACATGCGGTGTCACACTTTATTTTGTTTTTCTAACATCAGCTTATTACTTTGAAAACATCTCATTGAAAATATAATATATATTTTTCTTCTTGTAACATTATATCATGTTTGAATGATTTTCGCGATTCGTGTTCCATGTTTTATACACTCCACATCAATAAAGTGTGATTGTGATAAATTGAATGTGAAAATCATAATTGAGTTTGTTTGTCTTCACTGATTTTTTTACGATTTATGTTTTCGTTTATGTACTTCACAACTTTGTAAAAAATAAATTTACTTAAAAAAATAACAATAAAATTGAAAAAACATTATTTAATTACAATAACTGCGAGTTATTCATAGAAATACAATAAATAAAAAAACACAGAAACAACCAAACTGATCTTTATCATCATTAAGAGAGGAAATAAATTATCTTGATAAAACACTTTTAAAGGCAATACTGTTAATTAATACGTTCTTCCCTTCTTTCTCATGGAATTAATTTTCGAAAAAGGGGTACTATTGCATGTTGCTTAGAGTGTTGAAACATATAATAAAAATCAAGAAAAGATTTGAACAAAGAGTGTTAATTAAGAAGTTAATTATAAGGTGGAAAACTTTTGTTCTAAGTATATGGTGTAATTGATTACCTTAAATACATGATGAAGAAGATTTAGTCACAATTTAAAATAACTTTAACTTCCTATTATTTTTTTTATCGAATTGAATATTTGAAAATAATATTTATTAAATTATTATCGCTTTGTTTATAATTATAATAATGCTTAATATTGTTGACTCCTAGGTAGCGTGGATGCATTTTGAACAATCAGCAATCCTGACGGTACATAATCATGTGATTACTCGTAATCCTCGTATAAGTGTAACACATGATAAGCATGATAAACACCGCACATGGTTTCTACATATTTCTAATGTCCAAGAAGAAGATAAGGGTAGATATATGTGTCAAATTAATACGGTGACTGCAAAAACACAATTTGGCTACCTTCATGTTGTTGGTAAGGGAAAATTTATATTTTTTTTCTTATGGTTTATATTCTCTTTTTTCTTGCTACTATTTATAAAAACTTTTTATTCTCTCTTGACTCTTGAATGCGAAAATTTTTCATTTATTTATTTATATTTGCGGTAATGATGTACTTGAGAGACAAACAATAAGTAAAATTATACAAAAACCCCAGTTTTCTATTGAAATTTAAAATCATAGACCAAAAACTACAAAAGCTAAAAAAAACTTTTATTGAAGCAACCTCTTTCAAGATCTCAAGTACTTTGTTATGATGTCCTTAAAAAGTTAAGCTTGTTATATCTTCTCGGTTGAAACCCTTCAATTTACTTTCAATTCAAAAAATATTTTTCTGTAAAAGAAATTCTGTTCATTTTATTTATTATAAGTTTTGAATATTACTACAAAAATTAAATTGAATGAGAAATGCTAGTGAAAAGTTTCCCACCCTTAATTGACCAAATATTTTCGATTTTTATTTTTCATTTTACTTGACAATATATTAAAATTAATTCGTTTTACAATATAACAATTGACAATGATGTTTCATTGCTTGGGTCAATTTTGATGATGTAACAGTTTTTTTTTTTTGTTTTAAAAAGAGAAAGAGGGATTAATTAAATTTTAAATTTTTATTTATCATAAAATTACAAAATTTTATCTATTAGTTCCTCCAAATATAGATGATTCATTGAGTTCAAGTGATGTAATTGTACGAGAAGGGTCTAATGTCACGCTGAGATGTAAAGCTACAGGAAGGTAGATTGACTTGTTATTCCATAAAAATTTTCATATTTTATTTTAAAATAACTGTTTATTAACTTTCAGTCCAACACCTACTGTCAAGTGGAAACGAGACGACAACTCTAAAATAGCAATAAATAAATCACTTAGTGGTAAGAAGATACACATGTGACTGCTACATGAGATAACTTCAAACCAAATATTTTTAAACCCAGAAATAGCTATTTTATACAGTTGTAAACTTATCCTAAAGTCAAAGAGAAGCAAAGTAAAACCAGGAAAAAAACATTTATAAATTATTCTTTTTGTATCAAAGATGTGAATTGAACATTTTATATTTGTTTAGTTTACAAGTTTTGACTATGCTGATGCTTTGTGAAAGTTGAATTTTATATTAATGTATTTTATTCATATGCCAATACCTAACACGTATTTCTTTTGATCTTCTTTTTTTTATTTTTAGTTTTAGATTGGGATGGAGATACATTAGAAGTATCTAAAATATCAAGATTAGATATGGGAGCATACTTGTGTATTGCTAGCAATGGAGTGCCACCATCAATCAGTAAAAGGATAAAAGTTAGTGTTGATTGTAAGTACAAACCATCACACTTATTTTTAACACTTTTTTAATATGTGCCAATTCAACATTTAATACCCATAAGCTATATAAGAGCAAAGTTATTTGAAAAAGATAAGTTAGGGTGTCAAAAAGCTATTGGTGGTCACACGGCCATACATTTTTTATAATATAAAAAATTGTTCACCCTAAAACTACAAGACGATTTGAAGCAATTACCATCATATAGTGTCTCGTTTAAATTCATTTTGCATACAACACATTTGCCTTAACCAAAACAAATGGGTCTGCTATAAAAATTTACTTTTTTCTGCATAAAAACTCTACTTTTGTAATAGTTTTGCCTATTTCCACATAAAGAGAAAAATATCTATTAAACGGTCAGAAGCACACTAACAAAAAATGTCAAATGTTTATACAATTTATATATAAAGCCTACTAAATGATGCAAAAAACTTTTTATTCACTTTTCAAATCAAGAGGATGATCCCTAAATAATACTATATTGACCAATTCTATTTAAATGATTTCTCATGGAATACATAAAATAATATAAAAAAGAATCTCTGCAACAAGCGAATTTTTTTCCTACGTGTGTATATATCATTAGAATTTATATATAAATATATTTGATTAAATAATTCTAAGGGTGAGACTACTATGCTAGTGAATGTATAAGATATATAAATTATATTTCAAAATGTATATGAATACGTAAAATACTTGACATTTTTATGCAGATTATATGGCTCATGAGAATGAATGAATCTGATTTTTTCACTTTTCGTCATGGAATATTTTTTCAATATTAAAAGAGAATGAAAATATTAAAGTCATTCTAGTTATTTTTCTGTCATTTAAAGTAATTGATTTTATCCCTCATTATTTTCATTGATTTTTACTAGATAGTTTAATAATGCATTTTTTCAAACATATCTAAAACGTTTAAAACTGTTAAAATTAAATTAATCTGAGCCCACAAAAACTTAGAAGTAAACGATAAAGAATTATATAAACTTATTTTGATTCAAATAAAAAAGCAATGAATTAGCGCCAGCAGGCAAATTCGGAGTTTTGGGTGAACACGCACGTTCTTAAAAAAAAATATAGCAAGACAATTGCATATCCATTTCGCATTTAATCATTGCCATCATTTTGCTTTGCATTCGATTGATTATTATCGTGTTTTTCTGATTCACCACCGTCTTGAATTGTGATATCTGATAATTGTTCGAAAAATTTCATGTCCGAAAAATTTTGATGTTCGAAAATTTGATGTCCGAAAAATTCTATGTTCGAAAAATTTTATGTTCGAAAAATTTTATGTTCGAAAAATTTTGATGTTCAAAAATTTTATGTTCAAAAAATGTTATGTTCGAAAAATTTTATGTTCGAAAAATTTTATGTTCGAAAAATTTTGATGTTCGAAAAATTTTATGTTTGAAAAATTCTATGTTCGAAAAATTTTGATGTTCAAAAATTTTATGTTCAAAAAATTTTATGTTCGACAAATTCGAAAATCGCACTTTAATTTTTTTTGTAATTATATTTATTCATTTAAAATTTCATCTTTTAATTCAAAGCGCAACGGTTCTTCTCATAACATTTGAAATCAATTTAACATTTTGAAATACATTAAACATTTTAATGCGCGCACCCAGCGGAATTTTCTTACTACAGAAGAATTTTTATTCTAATTTTTATCTTAGTATTAGTGTTCCAAAGAATAAGATCGTTGAAACAAATGTACGTGCATACCATAAGTGTTCTATGGTGTATGCTCAAATTTAATAGATACTCGCGTATCTGTGCAGACATTTATAAATAATGCCGCAAAAATTTTAATTCTGTAAATTTTGCAATTAATTATTATTTACTTATTATATTAATGCAAATGAATACATTAAATGATGTTTTACATGTTTATAATAAAAAAATCACTCCAAACGTTTTCAATCACAAAAATATTCAGGGTGGGACATCGATGAGGCTTTTTTTTGTATGTTAGCTCCCTATATTTTTTTTCAAATTATTTATTTTCAGAAATTTAAATATGGTAAATTATCAAAAACAAATCAAATTTTTATTATAAAAACAAATTGTTTTAAATTTCATCATAATTTGAATGTTTACTTGTTTAAAACTGTAAAAATAACAAAATTCTCCCATACAAAAATTGAAAGTAATGCCCTTTGTTTTGTGTACACCCAATATATTTGATTAAATAATTCTAAGGGTGAGACTACTATGCTAGTGAATGTATAAGATATATAAATTATATTTCAAAATGTATATGAATACGTAAAATACTTGACATTTTTATGCAGATTATATGGCTCATGAGAATGAATGAATCTGATTTTTTCACTTTTCGTCATGGAATATTTTTTCAATATTAAAGTCATTCTAGTTATTTTTCTGTCATTTAAAGTAATTGATTTTATCCCTCATTATTTTCATTGATTTTTACTAGATAGTTTAATAATGCATTTTTTCAAACATATCTAAAACGTTTAAAACTGTTAAAATTAAATTAATCTGAGCCCACAAAAACTTAGAAGTAAACGATAAAGAATTATATAAACTTATTTTGATTCAAATAAAAAAGAATGTAAAGACAGTTATAATGCATAAAATATATAACTGTAAAAAAAGACAATGGTTTAGATAATTTGCCATTAAAAATATAATGTAATGTTGTAACTATAGCAAACTTTCTACAATATTATAGGCAAAGCATTGAGTGTGTTGTTAATGGGAAAAGTTTTAAGATATTAAAAGAGCGACCCTCTTTCTTAAAAATTATTTCTCCTGTGCCGAAACTCAATTTTTTCACTTTGAAAAAGAAAAAAAGCAAAACAGGAAAATAAAATTAAAGATATATTTTTACATCTATAATACTTTAATAGCACACCATATTGTGAATACAAAATAGAGTAATATTTCCATCATAACTCTTTTTCATTTTATTCACATCTTCCTCTATTGCTCATTTTTTTATTTTTTACTCTAGCATTTATTTCATTCAATAAATTTTTAATCTACAATGCTTTCAATTTTAAATGTAACTTTTGACAATTTTTACCACTATGCGTTCGATGTATTTGCCTGGCCACAGATGTTTCATAACTTTTTCCAACAACAATAATCATCACATAATATTAAATTTGGTGCTGTAGAGCTTTGTCAAATTGAAATGTATAAAAACAAATGAGACAAAGGGCACAAGCCACAGTATTTATACAGGTTTTATATCCGCACAAAAATGAATATAACAGTTTTAACCCGTTTAAATTATAAATTTCATAAACAGCAATTATGGTAATGTTTCAAATCATAAAGTATAAAAAATAAAGTGGATATCATATTAAATTATACACCATCACTTTAAACTTATAAAGAGTTTTGAGAAATGCCCAAGGATAACAAAAATAAAACTTCAATAAAACTTTAACAGCAGATATAAAACTGATTTGTTGTAATTTTTCTTATAAAATATAAGTATTTTGTTTATTTTTTCTTAAAAATTATATTAATAGATGGCTAATAAAATTAAATAACATAGAGGTTCATCTTAAAGGAATTATAGTATTGATATGTCCTAAGTATTTTAAGTCTTTCGATCACTCTCAAAATAAAACCATTTTCCAATTTATTATCGTATTGTTCTGATTATGATGATTTTATGAGAGATTATAAATATTTTCAATGTACAAATAAAACTTGTTGAAAAAAGTGAAAACTCATATAATTAATTTAAAAAAAATACTATGATGTTTCTTTTGTATAAATTGATGTATAATTTTATTTAACTGTTAAAGAAGTTTTTATTTATCTTACAAAAAGTAAGATGTTAACCAGGGCTTGTAAAATTGTAGCAATACCAAATCGTAAGTTAATTTATTACAAAATATTATATAAGCCATACAAATGAAATGAAGTTCAATGATTTCTCATCAAGTTTTGGCAAAATTTTCATTTGATGTAAAAAATTTCGAACCTTGAGTAACATAAACAATATATATAATAATCATACGGTGATAAGTATATCCTTTTTGTAGGTTTATTTTTCTACATGTACTTTTTTTAAAGGAACCCTTCAAATGTTTAACCAAACTTTATCATATTCTCACTCATTTTACCTTTTTGCTTTATCCTTTTTATTCTTTTTTTTTATAAATCAAATAAAGCTTTACATGATGTTACCACCCCTTCTGAAATGTCATGTCTTCTTCTTTAATAAAATAAAACCAAACATCTTTCACCTTAATATTCATTCAGTTTTGTATTTTATATTTAGATATGAAATAAAATAACACATGTATTATTTTTTTTGTAAACATATTTTATCACCTTTGGAGTGTGCGGATTTTTCTCTTCATCCTATTCATTTTTTTTTATAAAGATAAACGTCTAAATGTATTATGTGAAAATGGTTTTGCATTGTTATTGTTTTTTTTTCACATAATCGAAACAAAGGTATGAAATGAACATTAGATTGTTACACAAAGACAAATATATGTGACGCATTTGACAAGTATTTAGCAACAGATTATTTGAAAAAGCTTTTTCACAGCAAATAAAGTTACGTAAGTGATTTTTATCACAGAATAATAAATCATTTTGTTTTTTAATGTAAGTTAAATTTATATAAAATAATTACTAGTGTCTAAAAATTTTGTCTCACTTACATTTTAAATTTTTACACTTAAATTTTTTAAAATCTAAAAAATTATTTGGATGATAATTTCTGTTCAATAATGTTTGATATAATGGTATTAACCTTAAATTTCCATTTCTCATAAAGTTCGAAATGGGAAAAAACAATAATAAAATAGAATAAAAGTAATTCGACAGAGCCCCATTTTATGAACATAAACATTCCATTTAAAAATCAAAAGCTATTAAAATTCACTGCAGTGTCTTTTCTCATCTTGTATCTACTTTTATAAGTTGTTTTATTTTTTTTCTATCCTTTTATTCTGTGAACGTCGCATTTTGTTTGTGCTACATGTCATACCCTTTTACTTTTCTTTCCAATTTTAGCTCACTTGAAATGAATAATAAACACATTGCAATACTTCCAACAATTCTGTTAAAATAACTTTTTATTCAATGTTCTATTATTCTTCTACAAAACATGTTATTTTTTTTTTTTAGGAAAAGATGTAATGTATACTTTATTTTTTTTCATTTTAAACGAATATGTGAATTTCATTATTATTAGAGTTCTTCTTAATTTTATTTAATAAAAATACTTTGGGTTTGCGTTTCATAGGTATTCACGCTATTGATAAACCGACTTTACTTTCATACTTTACAATTGACACCCCAAATTAATGAATTTTCAAAAAATGAAAAAAAAACGATTAATAGAAAATATTGAATTCTTCATTTTTATATTTGGTATTTCTCGTAAATTTTTTTAAAAATTATAAAATGTTTTTACTTTTTATATGATAAACTTAAGTAAATTGCAAACCAGTTTAAGAGTTTTTCGTTTTTATAAATTAATATTTAAGAACAATAATTTGATGAATACTTTTCATTAAAATAACTCCTTATTTTAGAAGAGAACACTTAAATGTTTATTTCATAGAATTCAAACTGAGATTACATTTACCATAACTGAATTTTCAAAAAGAGTTTAAAGTTCTTACATGGTTATATAAAAAATATTTTTGTTATTTAAAAAAACAAAAATAGTTAAACAAGTAAGTCATTTTTGTATTCAGCGTAACAGTGGAATCTTCCATATGATGCATTCTTTATGGAAAAAACAATAATTGCCCGATAATTTTTTTTCGCGTTTTTTGGTTTAATTCGCTTGACCATACATCAAAACTAAAAAAAAAATATTTTGTATTAATAATTTCGACATAATTTTTGCAGTTTATAACTTTTGAACTGTATACAATTTATACTGCAAAAATAACATAAAAACTTTTTTGACCAAACGATTATTATCTACGATTGTTAACAAAAGAAAATAATTGACAGTCCAAAAGTTAAATTTATTTTTCAATTAATGTTATCTTATAAGATCTCAATTAGGCTTTGATTTTCTTAATATTAATATTAATAAGCATCTTTCTTTCATAAAAAATTCGATACATGTTTTACAACAGTATCAATAGTTTATTAACTATAATGAAAACACAATTCAAGTATATAATTTAAGAAGTTTTTTATAACGTTCTTTTGCTGTTCTTTATTGTGAACTAAATTATAATAATTAAAACCAAAACCATTTCTAATAGGTTTTCATATTTTTTCTGTTTTAATTATTTTTAATTGGTTTCAAATCATTCTTCATTCATATTTCAAGCGTTTCCAATCCACCTAAACGAACTAAAAATTATGAAAAGAACCTTTTCGACACAAAATATATATATTTTTTTTATTAAAATTATGATTCTATGGCAAAACTACGAGAAATGATAGAGAATTTTATCTTCACTTATTTCCGGTATCAATAGAAGAATCCTAAATGAAGCGTGTTTTGTGATACGCTTTATCATTTCCTTCTACCAATATAAAAAAATATACAGATTTTATGATTTTGTGAACACGTTGCAATGAAATATAATTTTGCATTCATGAAGAGGGAATTGGGAATTGTTGATGTACTCACTCAGAATTCTCTAATAATTTTTGACTAAAGCTAGAAATAAAATAAAGAAAGAAAAATTTAACGTTTATCAAAAGCTTACAAGATTTATTTTCTCTTGTATAAAATTATTTATTCTTGGATTGTAAGTCAAATTCAAATCAAAGACATATTATCACCTCGTATAAACTGTATATTTTATTATGTATTTCTCTTTTCAACAGTTCCACCAATGATTTGGGTACCGCATCAATTGTTGGGCTTACCATTTGGTACAAATGTAACATTAGAGTGTTTCACTGAAGCACATCCTACTTCTTTAAACTATTGGACAAGGGACGATGGCCATATGATTCACGATTCAAAGAAGTACAGGTATTTTTTTTATTCTAAAAATCACTTTAATATTATATTAAAAGTTTTATAAATAGGACTGAATCATTTATTGGAACGCCAAACTATAAAACTCATATGAAATTACATATTTTTAATGTACAACGTGCTGATGTTGGTTCATATAAATGTGTGGCGAAAAATCCAAGGTAAGTGATATAACCAATATTATTGTTTTTATTAAATTATACTTAACAAATCAAAAAGATTTTTTTCTCTTAATTCTAAACTAGCAAACCTTCATAGGGAACTAGTTATATTATCCTACTCGAAAATAATTGATAGTGTGATTGAATTAAAGAATTAATATTAATTAAATCGATTTACAAACAAACACAAATGTTTGAGTAAAGAAAAAAAAAATCTAGAACACAGATAATTCTTAAAGTTTCCTAGAGAGAAAAATAATGTTATTAAATCTTGTTTTGATTTAAATTTTTAGTTGTACTAATTTTTATACTAACGTTATGTTTTTAAAACATTCTTTTCATGTTTGCAACATTTTTATAACAATCATAATAAAAATAACAACAACAACTTCTGCCACCTATTTGGACCTTTTTCATATGATGATGATGATATATAATATTATAGAGGAGAGACAGATGGTACAATTCGAATTTATGGTAAGTTTATGACATTTATAATTTTGTTCTCTCACACTATACACAATCTCCTTCTATAATTCAATGAATGTCTACATCTTCTTCTGCATTCCTGAACATTGGTTCTAGTGCTGATGTTTGGTAACGATCGCATGCTGAGCAATGGTTGTGAATGCTTATGGCACATATTGCCGTTATTAAACTATTCATACACAAATAGTATAACTACAATATTATACATTGTTTGTTTTATAACTTGATTTGTGCAGTAGAAAGAGTGCTATTGAGAGTACATGGAACTAATATTGTTATGGTTTATTTTTTAACCTATGCGAAAACTTCTAGCCCAATATATGAACAACCAAGATATTTATAGCAACAACAAAGAAGTTTTGCTTGATTATTAATTTTATACTTTGTACAATATTTTTAGTGGCCAAGATTAATTTTATTTCATTGAATAATGCAATTCACTCCAGAAAATTCGTTAAGAAGTGAAGAAAATAATGTTATAATAATATTTTGTTTGTTTTCATATAACGCATTTTGATTATTATTATTATGTGTTATTTAAAATTTTCTGTACATGTGATCTTAAGCTTTGTTGTAAAAAGTATAATAGCTTTAAAAAAGTATAAATGCAATTTTTTAATCCTATTTCGTCCAAATTGTTGAATTTCAGAACAACATCTTCAAAGAAAAATCCAAACAATACCTTTTCTTTGAGCAATTAAATTTTCCCATCTTATTTTATTAAAAATACAATTAAATAAACCATATTTTCTTCCTACTCATTTCAAATGTTACGTGCGCTGACTATTAAATTAATACAATGTACACACACAATACATCCCTCATTTCTTATTCACATTATACAATAATTGTTCATCACCATCATCATTATAATTAATAAGCTAGTAGAGCAAAATATGTCTGACGTTGTGCATTATTACAATCCTTGGGTTGTTGTTTTGACTTGTAAAGTAGGTGTAAATGAAAAGTGTTCTGTAAATTCACAAATAACAATGAGAAAGAAAGGAAAAAAAAAACAGAAGAATAATATATATCATGTGCAACAAAGAGAGTGTTATAATCGCATTAATGACTATTATTTAAAAAGAACAATAACTTAAAAAAAATCATTGTAAAAAAAGGAGGTAGTGAAACAAGAAAAATAATGACACTTCAATTTTTATCTCTGAACTTTGGTGTTTTTAAGAAGTGTATAAGAAATACTTTAAATAATATTATATAATTGAATAAGATCGTAGTTGTGTTTCGCTTTAAGTGTTGTTTATCTTAGTGAGCACTATGCTACATTTTATTACATAAATTTGAATTGATCTGATGTGATATGCGTTTGTTAACATCAAACTTAGCTAAAGTAATTAAAAAATTGTGGAACAAAAGAATTTGCTTATAGGTTTTAGTTAACTTTTTGCAATAATTTAAAAAAATAAATGATAAAATTAAACCAAATAACTAAAATTATTAAGCAATTTCTGGCCAGGAAGCAATTCAGTTAAACTTTATTATTTTTTAACATAAATGTTTTTGTATGATAGCTTGAAATATTGTACTTGGATTTTTCGTCTACAGAGTTTAAGCTAAAAAGTACTTGATGCATTCTTTTAAAAAAAATCAATAACTGCCCGATAGTTTTTTTCGCGTTTTTTGGGTTTAATTTTGACCATACATCAAAACAACGGAAAAATATTTTGTATTAATTTTGTTTCATTATCAACATCATTTTTGCAGAATTAACTTTTGAACTGTATACAATTTAAAACCACAAAAATTACATAGTTTTGTATGAAGTAAGTACGATGTTTTTTGGTCAAAAAAACATCTAAAATAGACGATTTTATTAGAAAAACACTTGTTATACAAATTTTTGTTTTTTTGTTGTTTTCGAAGTATTTTGACGAAAAATCGATTTTTTTGTATGAAAACCTGTAAAATGGTAGATAAAAACTTTTTTGACCAAACGATTATCTACAACTTTCAAGAACAAACATCATACTTATTTCATACACAACCATGTCATTTTAGCAGTTTAAATTCTAAATTTCCAACAGCCCAAGCTTTGTCTGTTCCAAAAAGTTTTCAATTTAGAAATGATACACTGTGGACTTTTACCGTGAATATGTCTGTGAAAGACAATTCAGATCAGTGAAAAATATCTCAGTTTCACTTTCTTATAATTTCGTAAAAAAATTGTTTAGTAATATGTATTGCTGTATAAGCAAATGAATGTTTGCCAAATTGGCTATTGGTTGAATGGTATCTTGAGAACTACACAGCGTACAAAAAATATGTTTTGAAAAGGTGAAGAGTCATGCAATTTTTTGGTCTTCGTACAAGATTTCTGTACGAATTTCTGTGATATTTTACGAAACTTTCAACCAGCTCTCCTGTAAAATTTCAGTGAGAAGCTCAAAATTTTCACCGAAACAAAAATTATTCACTTTTACACAAAGAATAAATCCTACAAGAAAGTTTTGATCTAAACTTAATATTTCTAGTAGATGGGTTAAACAGTGTTTTGCCATTTTCTAGTAGAGGAACGAAACCAATCTTATATTTTTGTAGTTTTTATAATCAGCAACAAAGTAATTTGGTTTTGGTCCGA
This sequence comes from Culicoides sonorensis, assembly GCA_900002565.1. NCBI lineage: Eukaryota > Metazoa > Arthropoda > Insecta > Diptera > Ceratopogonidae > Culicoides > Culicoides sonorensis. The sequence continues at coordinate 90,889 of LN483423.1, forward strand.
GGTTATTTGAAGAAGTAAACCCTAAAATCATAGAAAAATATATTAAACCTGTATTTTCATGTGGTACAGTTATTTTTCCCAATTTTCCTATTGTTTTGATTTAATCCGAAAATTATTTAATGGTCAAAAGTTATAACATTTAACAATATCTGACTTTAAATTTCATCATTAATTACTCGATTAACAGAACAATATTTAGTTACAAAATAAAATGAAAACTCAATTCATGTACCTAAATAATTACAGTTCATAATCATTTATTTCAGAGGTAAATTTTGGGGTAAGATGATATGATGTTTTGTTATTTATCACAAAAGATCATAAACCACCATGCTTACAGTGAAAAATGATTAAAATGAATAATGAATGATATTGTTATTATGATTACAAAAAGTTAAAAAAATATGAAAAGAATAAATGTAATAAAAAATATAAGGTTAGAAATCATTATAAAAATGAATGAACGAACAATAAAAAAAAATATATTAAGGGAAAAGTTGAAAAAATTTCAACATTTAAATTAAAATGACAATAAAAATAATTTATTAACACTTGTCGATCTTAGAACAACTTAAGACTTTTGAACAAAGAGTATAGATTTTAAATAAAAATTCTATTGGTCTGGTATTCTCTCTTTTTAAATTTTATATAAAAATTTAACTTTTTATCAATTTTTATTTTGAGTAAAATTTAAATTGAAAATTAACCGGAAATAGAACTAAGGAATTAAACCATTAAAACAAAATTATTATCTAAACACCAATAAAGTGGTTTTGAATTGTACATTTTAATCTAGTCTACCTCAATTAAAACTATTAAAATATAAAACCTAAATAATCCTATAAAATCATCAACTACCATTTATTTTTGTTATCAAAGATAAATGTATTATCTCTGTCTTTTCCATTTAAAATACTATTTTAAAGTAAATACCATGATTTTAATACATATTTTACAACCGAAAAATATAAGTCAAAATGTATGTATACTAAAATGGAAATGGTAAAACATCTGTACATAATGTTGATTATTATATGATGTGATGTTAAGAAGTTGAAAAGACACAAAAGAATCTACCACAGCAAATTGCTAATAACCATAAGATGTTTTAACATTCCGCAATATTATGTTGTTATATTTATAAGATCATTCTGTTATTGTTCTTTTGTTTCATCATGTATTTTGACACAGTAAAGAAAAGGATGAATGAGCAAAACCCCATAATGTACAATAATTTCTAAGTGTAAAAAAGCAACCAGTAGAGTGGTTTGTTACTTGAAAAATATGTTACCAAAAAATCTACAAGTGCTGTTATTATTATTATTAAAATACTTGAATTTAATTTTCATTGTGTAACATATGTATGTCAGTCAGTAAGAATGTGCAATTCTCCCCTTTTATTTAATACTATTAAAAACTAACTACCCATAATATTAATAGAAAACCCTTTTATAATATTTTAAAAGTAAATATCATATATTTTTATATGAAACAAAATAAGTTTTCGGAATAATTTCACCTTAACTTGACTTTTATCGAAAAAATAAAAATTAAAAATGTGGATATTTTATATTAATAATTTTTAAATTTTTCATGAAAATTAAGCTGTCGGTTTCTAGATTCCTTTGTTTATGTAGTCAAAAAAATTAATCTATGCTTTCTATAAACACTGCTCATCCAGAACTAAAAATTTTGTTCGTTTTATTTTGATTTACTAAACTACTTAATAAAATTCATTTTTTATCGTTTTTTTATGGAAAAACATAGTAGTATAACTTTCGAAGGATTTAAATCATTTTTGCCACCCTTATAAAACGCCATTTTTACAATGTGAAGAAGTCGAAAAAAGATTATTACTGTCACTGTGTTCTTATTTTTTTATTTTATCATTATTTCGCATTAGAATATATTGTCATATATAATTTTTCATTGAATTGGTTAACAGATAAATTTTTCTCGCGTTCATCTCATTTATTACCCTGCAGCAGAACCATATGTGTTCATCTTAAAAAGCCACAAAAAAAAGAAAATCGTAGCTATATGATAAAGTATATTAGTCATGCATATTGAACATTTTAAATTGTTTAAAAGTATAAAATGTCGAAGAACAATATAAATTTCTACCAGTTTTACGATACGACAGAATGTGTTTACAACACGTAAAGGAAAAACTCAATAAATTTCACATTCATTAATTAGTTGACAGTTCAAATTATAATTTTATTAGAAACCATAAATTAAATGATACTTTAACTTTGAACAACAGTCATTGTTCAAAAAATATTATGTGCCACAATAAACACCTGTCATTGATTATGAATAAATTAGAAAACAATGGAGTAAATGATAACTGTGGTGTCGTATAAACCACAAATATAATAATTCTTATTAGAATTTTACCATTAAATTTTCAGAACAATGAAAATAATAATAAAATTGTTCTTTTTAAAATCGATGAAACAGCTTTTGTATGTTTGGAGTTTTGTGTTTTTCAATGTGAAGTAGTGAAATATACATTTCAATTTTCAAAGCGATTCGTAAGAATAAATTTTACTACTACAGAGAAAGTACCAGCAATAAATCTGTCGGTACTATACGATTAATAGAAATCGTGCAGCTGGAGTGCCGCTAGTGGCACTGTTTGCGGCTCGTTTTCTACTAATCGTGTACAAAATCATAAACAAGTCCGCTCAAAATAAGCCCTTAACTCGGAACAGGATGTCTCTCTAGTTTTGCAAAAGAGTAAAACCTAAATTTTAATGTTGAAACATATAAACGAGATTTAATTAAATTACATATGATTGCCTAGCATTTGATTAGGGGTATCCACTGATATAAACTTGATTTAGAATTCAGATAATCTCAGAAAATAAGGAGCACAATCAAACATAATAAAAATATCATCAACATTTTTTACAAGAAGTCAATTTATTTCTTTTTTTTTCTAATTTGATGATACCCTAACATGTGAATTGATGTGCCAATAATAATAATAATAATTCATACAATTATAATGCCAAAAACATCTTTTCTATTGTCATAAGTAAAATTTAACTGCTTTTCTAAACTTAATGAAATGTTTTGAATTATTGTTTATTGGACAACTGATTTTGTGTTCTCATTAGAGAAAGATTGATAACATTTATCCAAGCTTCAATTTTATTGGCATTGTTTATGTCGCGCAAACACTTTACGGTTAACTATTGTTAGAAATGAATTCTTTCAAATTTATTTAGTTAAAATTGAAAAAATCATAAAGTTTTTAAATTTGTTAGTAGCCTAATATAATTTAATTAAGAAAAACTTTGTATTTGTTTTTTTTTATATCTTTCGTTGGACTTAACCTCGTAGTGATATTTTCGAGCATATTTTTTGTCTTTAATGGTTGTGTATTATTTTAAGTATTTAATAACCTGATGTTTTTAAAATTTATTCTTTATAATTTTAAGATTTCCATCCAGGTTATTTATGTTATTCAAAGAAATCACAATTCAAGATTAAATCATGAAGTAAAAGGAAAATATAAAAAATATTTAAAATTCCTCCCTTGTAGCAAAAAATATACAGATCAGATAGAATTATGGAGAGAGGTATTTTATTTTTTTTAATTTCTGTACATTTTCTTTATTTTTTATGTATGCTTAGAAATTAAATTTTTCTTTCGAGACTTTTTGTAATGATAAAAAATAATGAAAAATGTATAACCCTCCTCAATCGATAAAAATCTTTGTTCTTTCTCTTCATTTTTTTTAACACAAAATAAATCTCTACATTTTGCGAGAATTTCCTCTTTTTTAAATTAAAACTAACTATTTCAAATGGTTACTTTCTTACCTGATATACTCGCTTTAGAAACATCTTTTTATTCTATGGCAAAGAAATAAATATACTTTTTATTTATTTATATCATGCCAGCACAACCTTTAATTTTTTTAAAATTCATTTTGTTGAAATTTTTTACTCTCTATATAATAGCTTATAAATATACGAGTGATAGTGAATTTGTGTGTCTAGAATATAAATTATCATCCTATACTTATTTGACTAGTGCATGCTGGAAAAATTCTGTGTCATCAAGGACTACGATGTTGACTTACATTAAAACATACTAATATTTGTGGAGGGTGTGAATGTCAAAGCGATAGACAGCAGACAAGTTGTGATGATAATAAAAAATGTAATGTGATGTGTATGTAATTTTAAAATTGTATAAATATTTTTGCATATTCTGAAAATTTATTACAAAACAGTGTCTGGTAAAACTTCATGTTTCAATATATGTTTAATATTTTTTTCTGTTTGTACTGGAATAAATTATTTTGATCGATCTTTTGGTATAAGATCGATCAATTTTTATTATTATACATAGCTTTATTTTTTTCTTTTCTTTAATTACAGAATCACCACAACCAACTTCAGCTCCAACAACTACTGAAACAAATAAAGATCTGTGGTTTATTAAGACTGACCTGAATAATTCTGTTAATGGTCAACAAACTGTCGTAAACAACATTGATAAAAGTAAATTTAATTTATGTGAAAAAATGCCTAATGGCTACTTATGTGTAGTTACTTTTGAAACATCTCTCTTGTCTGATATTTCTTATTAATACCATTTGACAGAGGAATTTTTTCGATGTATCCCATTTTTCGCACTCGATATTTCATAAAATATTTGATTATTGAACCGTCATACTTATACTATTTTAATTCTCTTTAATTCTATCATTGAGAAATTTTAAAATTAAATTAAATTTATAAGGAAAAATTTACATAAAATAAAAACGCATCACACTGAGCTCCCTTGTAGATATTTTGTTAATATAATACTAATATCACATATTTACTGAAATTCCTTGTGCATTATGAAAGACATTTACACATTATAAAATACTTTTAGACATAAAGATTGCGGTAAAAAAAATGTAAGAGAAAACAGTCATTGAAAGAAAACTTTTATTTTATTTCTGGATTAACCATATAATACATTAATGTTTCTGATGAAAAGTTACAATTTCCTTTTTTTCTACTATTTTCTTTTCTTCACCAGATACCAAATTGAATGAAATAGATAAATTTGAGCACAAATCTTCTTACGATAACTCAGAAAGATATAACACATGGCCATCTCATGATAAAAAGGACAAACAAAATAAAGGTGAGTATGTTGTACGTGTTCGATAAAATATATTTGAATGTACAACCATGTTATTTAATGTGTAAATGCTGTTGGGTGAATTGAAAATAATTTAATTTACACAAATTGGCTCATCATGACCCTTATTCTAAACGTATAAAGACCAGGGCAATTTTCGAAAGTGTTGATATATTATTTCGTTTAATTAGAGACAAAAATAAACGAGGAAAAATCTAGCAATTTAAATAGTTTTTCTAAAGAAAATTCTGTGGATTCTTTTGCATATTTGATCAACCTTTCAGTGTTCCAATTTTTGATTCTAATGTTCATGAACACTTCTGAAATTTGCAGAGATATAATGACGAAAAACTTGCACTTTTCAACGTTTTTAACTATTCTAAAGATTGCCAATCAAAATTTGCAAGAAAAAATAGAACTCATTAATTCTAAGAATTTATCTCTATCTTTACAAAGACCTGAATTTTTATTACAAACTTTATTTTAACATTCAGTTACCTTTAACATACAGATAAATTTTTACGAATAATATAATCAATACCCATTTAGACATGACACGTTCCAAAAGTTTAAGACGATAATCTTGTTATTAACAACAAAAAAAAGCTTTTGATTTCTATATCAGAATACAAGTCAAATATTCAAAGTTATATAATGTTACTCGTATCGAATATTAAGTAGAGATAAAATAAAAATTACAACAAAATATACGTTTAAATAAATGTCACTTATAGTATTTTGATAATAATTCGTTACTAGATAATTATAGAACTTTTTTTGGTTTTACTGATTGGGTGACCGTTGAATTGAATGATGATTAACATTTTTTTTTTGGTCATCAATTTGCTTTAAATCTAAATTAACTAGAACCAAAAAAAATATATATTCAATAAATCGTGTATAATTGATGAATAAATTAACTGTACATATTATATTTTTCAGGTTCTGCAATTCATGTCTCTACTCTGGGATTCACAATTGTTATTTTTGTTTTCACTAAACTGATTAAAGTATATGTTGTAGAAGTTTAAGCGTTTTGCAGATCTTACATAATATTATTTACAATGAACTAAGAGTTTGCTATCACTGGTATAGTAGAATGTAGGAATATGTAAAATAATGTAATACGGTTTAAATATACTAAAAAATTCACTAAAAACAAAAAGCAGGGTTATTTCACATAATGGAAAAAAAATAAAATTACACTATAAATCTTAAAAATAGGTAATCATCTTATTAACCTAACAAAAAAAGCTTCAGAAACTGGTATAAGTCTCATTAAATTTTATTTTTTTATGTTACTTTAAAATAATATTACGGATTGATTGACTATGATTCAGTATTGTAAAATAACTTTTAGTAATTACTGAACTTGTGTTACAGTGTTGTGTAGCAATGTTCTTCAAAAATATTAAGTTATACTTGAATGGTTCGTCAAAAAAATTATCATTAAATAAAAGTAGATTTAAAGAGTTGCTACTTTAATTAAAATTATGAGACATAACATTAGACAATTTATATAAAATGCAACCAAATAATTATAATGTAGATAAAAATCAAGATAAAATATTGCTGTTGATACCAAAGAAAAGAATTTCATAATATTTTTATTTTTTTTTTAATCTCTTATGTTTAATCACATTTTAATTCTAACAAAAAAAATGTTATTGTTATGACTTTATTGTTAAGCTATTATAATATGACAAAACTAGGCAAATATTTATAATAAAAAAGCCAAGAAGAGAAAATACTATTCAAATGGTTGATATATAAACTAAAGTACTAATCATCAATCACATTGAACATTCCTAAAATAGTTCAATACAATTACAATTAACATTAAATAAGATTGGGTTTTAGCTTAGTACGATAGTACGATATAATACTAAAATATAGGATAATGAACAAGGTGCAAAATAGACATGCAACATTTATATTAATTTCCTGCTTAGACTGCAATTATTTTGAAATAACAATTTTCTACTAATAATAATAATAATCATACTAATGAGATTCATATTTTGTGATAAATATGTAATATTTATGTTATCATCATCTATAATTTTAATGGAATTTCTTCAATATTTTGATAACATCTTTGATTCAAACAAAAAGGAATTTAATAAATGATTGTTGTTGTTGTTGTTTGTTGGTTCCATCTTTCGATGATATTTCAACTTATATTACACAGGCAGGTATGATCATAAAAAATTAAAGTTTTCTTTCACATAAATTATTGCTATTTTTTTGAATTTTTCGACAGTATCACAGTTTATATCACAATTTCTTTTCATTTGATTATAGAGTCTTATGCCTTTATACCATACAGAGTCTTGTTCCGCAAAGGATATATCACAGTTAGGTCTTAAATTATCACAGTTTCTTAAATTGTACGGTTGAACATTTCCAATTTTTACGATATTAACTGACAAGTATCCAGGGAGGAGATTTTTTGTTGCTTTAAAAATAAATACTAATACATTAAAATATATCCTTTGTCTTACACTTAATAATTCAGTTTCATCGAGCATGTCCTTAATTCTAGTATATCTATTTCCATATGTGATAATTCTTAACGCTCTATTTTGTACTGTTTGAAGCATTCTTAGTTCTCTGTCATTGTTTAAAAATAAAATGGTACTGCAATAATCAATTATAGATCCTATCATACATTTGTATAGTGTCAAGCGAGTTTGTTTGTCAAATTTTTTACGGTGTCTCCCTAAAAAGCCCACCATTTTTGACATTTTTTTAGTGACATGTTCCGCATTCCTTTTCATATTCAAATTATTGTCTATAATGACGCCTAAATATTTCATTTCTTTGACCGTTTCAATTTCATCTCCGCTTACATTTATGTTTCTTATTCCTGTTTCTCGTTCTCCTATTATCATGCATTTTGTCTTATTTAAATTCAATTTTAGTTTAATCATATCACAGTACGTTTTAATATTTCTATAGTCACTTTTTATTTTATTCCAAGCGTCATTAATTTCATTTGAGTCTATCCATAAAAGAGCGTCATCTGCGAATAAATTCATTTGACAGTAATTCGGGACATTCACAATATCATTAATATATAAATTAAACAACGGACAACTCAATGGGGTTCCTTGAGGGACACCAATATCAATAGAGGCCTGGCCTCATTTTTCACCGAAAAAAGCAGTGAATTGCCTGCG
>LN483423.1:99325-240144 GCA_900002565.1 Culicoides sonorensis
CGTAATTTTAGGGATGGGAGTGACTACAGTGTACTTCCAAACATCCGGACATATACCTTGTTCTAAACATTCATTTATTAAATTAACAATAATGTGGGGAGCAGGAGCGTATCTAGCTTTATTTGGTGAGGGTAGCCGGCTAAGTAAAAAAAAAAATTCTTTCAAATTTTGAATCAAATTTCCATACATTGTCCAAATCTCAGGGGTAGCCAAGCTACCCCAGCTACCCATTGTAGATACGCCCCCACTGGGGACACGATTTCATCAACAATTTTATCACAGTTACATTTATATTGTTTAGACCAGATACTTTTTTCATTGCACTTAATATATTATCAATTGTATTGATGTCAATTAATTCAAACTGTGTCCATCTGGATACTTGTCTAACGTTAATAGGATCATATTGCACTGGAGGTATACTATCACATATATTTTTAATACTGTCTATTGAATACTGATTATATTTACTGGCAATCAATTTTTTATCACAGATTAGTTCATTGTCAAATTTCATGAATTCACTTGTATTGCACTTATTATTAACTATTTTTTTGAGTTCTTTCCACAGTTTGAATCATGTATATTCTCACTTATTTTATTTTTAATTGACTCTGATTTTTTTTCATTCAATTTTTTATTATATAAATTTCTAATGTTTCTATAAATACTCCAGCTTTGTTCATCGTTGATCATACCTGCCCTTCTTTCTGCATCATTTCTTTTTTGTTTCAACACTTTTAATTCATTTGTATACCATTCTTTTGAATAATTCAAGTCAATCACTTTACTTTTCACTAGATCGTTTACTGAGTTTTGAATTGCATTGTCAAAATATTACACTTTCTCATTTAGTTCTTGAAATTCAATATTCTCATTGTATTCATTTATAAATCTTTCAAATAAATTCGATTCACTATATAAATCTCTTCTATCAGTTACAATGATTTTCTTTTTACTTTCTTTAATTTTTTGTTTTTTCATAATTAATAAATTTGCATGATCAGCTATTTGATCTTCTTTTGACACTATCACTTTAAAGTTATGTTTATCATTTACAAAAAATAGGTCAATAACTGTCTTTGAGCCTCTTTGGTAGTGTGTAAAATCATTCACCAGTTGATATACGTTATATTTAACAGAAATTAGTTTTAATCTAGTTTTATATGTATCAACAGCAGAGTCATGAATGTTAATGTTGAAATCACCAGTAATCCTTAAAGGCATTTGCGTTATAGATTCAGTTTCAAGCACTTCTTCAAATTTATTTAAAAACGTTACATGTGATGTATTTGGTGAATGGTAAATGAAAATCCATTTACCACGACATGGACCATCATACACATTTACGACGAGAATGTTATTAAAATTAAAATAAATATCATTAACCACTTCGTATTTAATCTTATTTTTTAAGTACACAATCAATCCAGCTGTATGTCTACTGTTTGAGTTACTACGAATACACACATAATTTACAACTTCTAATTCAATATTTCTTATTTCTTCTGTCATATGTGATTCAGTAAGGCACAATAAATCAGGTGATTTTTCATTCAAAATTAATTCAACAGCTGGTTTATGACATAAAAAACCTTGTACGTTTGTACATATTGCACTTAAATTCAAATCAGATTTCTTTTGTTGCTATGTTGTGTATCTTACTCTATTTTTTACTAATTCAATCCTTTTCTGTAACGTTTTGCAATCTTTACTCCATACACAATGATTTACATCGAAATTTGTTTTAAATTCAATATTTTTCTAATGCAGCATATACATTTTTTAATTTCACTATCACATTCATTTTTTGTATGATGTGCAGCGCATATAGGACATACTGCATCTACAGCTTCACATTCATTTTGTACGTGCCCAAATGCTTGGCATTTATGACATCTCCGAACATTAAATGATTCAAATACTCTACATCTATCCCATTGAATGAATAATTTTTGTTTTTGCATGATTTTTTTAAATGTATTTGTATCAGTACGTATGTACGCAGTATGCGTTTTATTGCGTTTTGTCACATTTACTACTTCAATTTCTGATTCAACACTAATAACATCTTTATTTTGTTTACGTATATCAGATAGGAGACTTTCTTCATCACAGAACTCACTAATATTAATAACACACATAACTGGTTTTGATTCTTTTGGCTCTTCAATTAAATAATTTTGACCTATTTTTTCACTTAATTTTTCTTTAATTTTTTGAACAGCAGAATGATCTTCACAGGTTAATATAACATTTCCTTTTTTTGTTTCAGACATAAATTTTACAGGATCATATTGAGGGTTGACAGTTTTTTTAATATTGTTTTTAATCTCAATTTTATCATTTTCTGATACAGGTTTTATCACCAATACTGGTGGACGGTTCAATTTATTAGAACGTTTTTCATAATTATTTAATGGTTTATCATTTTTAAATACTTTTGCAGGACTATATGGACTATCATTTAAATCTGGCGTGTTCATATTGACAATATCTGACCATTTACGTTTTGGGGTAGCATTTTTATTATCATTAAATTTGGAGACATTTAGTTTTGGAATAATTGATTTTATTTCACTCATTGCCAGTTTTTGAATGGAAATTTCACTTGTATGAGTTTCTAATACACTTTCAATAGTTTTGAGACGGTATAACACATTATATTGGAAGTCACGGTCACTAATACAATTATTACAGGTCCAAGACATATTTTTATTTTGGTTCACATATACTAATGTTTCTTCAGGCATATCAATACATTCATAATGCACAAATTGTTTACAGATTGAGCATTTGATGCTTTCTGCATTTAACAAATTTTCATTTTTAACACTTTCATGGCATTCAATGCATAAGTCCATTATAGTGGACGATTCACCACCACTTTGACTTGGCATTCCGAAGTTTTTAATTATTTTAAAACAATAGAATTATTTTAAATCAATTTTTTATTTCGCAGCGATCGAATGTACGTTTTAATAAACCGCACGGTCACTCACAGATGATTACAGTTATGAATTCGTATTTGACCACAATATAGAACTCAATTTTTTTATCAGTTTATGCTTAATGTCAAATTATTAAGTTAAATAATGATTATAAAAATTGAAAATAAATCGGGTTTTTCAAAACATGTTATAAAATAATTATGTCGATGGTAATTTTAACACTGTACAATAAATTATTTATCCTTATACATATATTAAATATTATTATAAATTCAAATTTAATGTTCAATTTCTTATTTATTTAAAGGAAATTAAGTAATTTCATTAGCAGGAATTTCAAAATTGAATATCTTTAATTATGTCACAAACTTTGCATTGATCAATTTTTCGACGGAAAAAAAATTAAAAAAGGTTATTAAAGATGCTTTGGGTATATAAACATGTCAATGGTTTTTTTTTTATTTAAGTTTTTGTCAAAAATTTATGGTAAGTATATTTTTGTCTAATATATCATAATCTACTAAATAATTAGAATTCAAAAAGGATTTATTATTTTGACAATTTGTCCGCCATCACTCTGATACGCTGATGTCGCCAATTTAATCTTGGCCTAGAGCACAAAGCTCACGAGGATTAACTTTTAATTATTAAGATAGGATGCTAAGGACACGAATGTCGGCATTTCAGCGGCAGGGTTTCTACAATGCTTTATGTAAGTCAGCCAAACTCATATACCAAATGTGCAAAATAACAGGTACTTATTCAATTACTAGAACGATTAAACTCTTTTGAATATAAACACTCTCAAACCAAAGCCAGTGGCAAACCTAGTTCCCATTAGTGCCCTACTAATGATGAGTGAAAACAACAGAAAAAATATTTCAACTTTTTTTTAATTTTGTTATTTTCCTCGAAAAGAAACCAATAAATTAAACATAGTTACTCATAGAAAACAAAAACGGATTTTCTATAAACTTGTACAAATACTAGATGATTTTCATGATTGTCGACTTTTTGGCGCCAAATTTTTGTTTTTGTTTTGCACGTAAACATTCGAAGAGGTAACCAATAACAATAATAATAATAATATGCCATATAGCACGAATACTTCCTGCCTAATGTTTTTGATAGATATCAATAAAAAAGTATACTACTTATTTTTATTTTGAAACTATTTTCAGAATCTGTCGTAAACATTTATATTTATCTTATGTGTGTATTTCTTCAAAAAAGAAGTGGGGAAGAATTATCATCATAATATTAAAAGGGACAATTTATTGTGTCCTAAACGATAAACTAATTACGTATATAACAACTTTTCTTGTTTAGAAAAGATTCTGTATGATCAACAATTTATAATAGTTATAGATTACTTGTTGAAAATTATAAAAAGTGTGCAATGACTAGACAACAATAGAAAAACCCATTTTATAATGATTTACTGGAAAACATCATTAATAATCTTTTATTTTCAAACGAACATCGAAACTGATAAAAAGTTTTATCCTTGTATTGTAAAAAATTTCCTACTTTGAATGACAATCGTCTTGTTCTTTTTTTATTATATTTCGACAAATATTGATTATAGTGTGAAAATTCATATGTCTTTATAAAGATATAAAGAAATTCTTTAATATATTTTTGGCATAAATTTTGATATATCATGTTGAAATGAAAAATTAAAAGGAAAGTCAAATTATCAATATAGCACATTTTTTTCAATACGGCAGTCGAGATGATCAAAGTTTTTTTTATAATATTCAGACCTGATGTATTAACGTAGTATTATCTCTCAAATTTATGCATACAATTGAAAGTGTAGTATATTTGAATTGAATGTCATAGTAATTCATTGATCAATAAATGGACACCTACCCAACGACATTATCTTATTTTTTGAGAGAAAACGCAGATGATAAAATGCAATGTAAGAAATTTGCAAAACAAATTTCATGGATCATTTATCTTTGTTTGTAAATGGATCTAAATTTTTACTTGGTCCTTGTTTTTGCTCATTATTTTATTTAACACTTGAATCTCAAATTAAAAGTAGATATTTAAGAAATAAAATAAATAAACAAGATAATGCAAAAATACATTAATTACATCCTGATTGTTAAAAAGCAATATTTTTTATCGTCAATATTTAGTATTCTGTTATTTATATATATTTACATTGAAGAAGATTAAACATATTTTTGAATATCCTTATTCTATTACATTGAAATTAAATCCACCAGCTTTATGAAAAAATAATAATTTTTATACCTTAATCTTTTACTATTAACAATAAAAATGAAAAAAATGAGAAATTCTAACCACTCGGCGGTTTACAAAAGTGCATTTCGATGGGACTCGATTAATTCAATATAATTATATTTTGGTTCACGAAAGTGACAAAAAAGTATCGACCTTTTAAAATTATTTTGGAAAAAATCAAAATTTTGGAAATCATCAGCTATTTTGGAAAATTTTAGAAAATCGACCGATTAAAAAAAAAACCCGCTATTTTGGAATATTTAGAACAAAATCTGCCATTTTGAAAAATTTAGAAAAATCGACGATCTCCTCTATCCAACAAATATAACACGACATCGATCCAATGGACCATTTTGTCTGTAATTGTGTAATTTTTTCTTACGAAATGCCTTAAAAATTACTTGTGTAGCTTTCAAACTCAGTAGTTGATAATAAAAAAAAAATTCTGATGATTCAAAGAAAAAACTTTTTACTTTATATTAAAAAAAAACACAAGTATGAAAAATCAACATCTTGAACATTGAATAAAAATGATTCAACTTAAATTAAAACGTTTCTTCCTTTTTTTATTAAATTGGTATAAATTTATGGTATGAAAAAATGTTTAAACAGCAAAGAAATATATAATTTTTTTTTCTTTTTTATTCTATATTTTTAAATTATAAAAAAATCCAGTTTATTTGGCTTTTATGAATTTATATCATCTGAAAAATGCTTGAAAAAGAATATTTTGTGTTTGCTATGAATTTAAATTATTTTGACTAAAATCATTACATTAAACCCTTTCACACCTTCGTCATATCAAAAAGGTTAATCTGAAAATACTCATGTTAAACATCAACATCAAAAAATTATTAAATTCATAGATTTCCAAAAATGAGTTATGTATTTTTGCCGGAATGAAAACATTGTTTGATTTTAAAAAACACGCTTGTTTACAAAAAAAAAATATGTGAATCGAAAAATCAACAAACGAATTAATCTTAATTTTGATATACATGTACCTGAATCTACATTTATTGGACAAATTATATTTTCCACCATAAACATTTACTTTAGGTTTCATTTAATCACGAAAAGTTATTACAAATGTTTCAACAATGAACCCTTTTTTGCAAATCAAACAACAATCCTTCTTTTCCAAAAAAGTAAAAAAGGATGTTAATAATTTTTTTTTTAAACTTATTTCTCGAAGGTAATAATTTATTAATGGTTAATCATCGGTACGTTTACACTGGTTATTTGTTTTATGTTGTTTTTTTTTTCGTGAAAAAGTGCTTCAAATATTTCCAGTTTTTATTATTATTCAAACCGGTGAATTTTCAGTACTTTATTTTCACTGTTACTATATCATTTGAAATTACTCCCTTTTATTTATCTTTTTAATTTTCTTTCTTGAACAGTAAACAATGAAAAATAAGAAATGAGTATAGTATATAAAGTCATTTATATATTAATATACCTCATACAAGCAAATATTTATATAATTTTTATCTTCACACATTTCAAACAATTGAAAAGTTTTATCAGACTTAACACAACAATATTGTTCATTCATACATTAATTAAATAAATATTGTTCATTAAAAATTAATACTAGCGGTGTCAAAATTCTTCAAGTATAATTGTTAAGCCATTGTATTAAAAAAAAAATCACTCTACTGGTTAAATATTAAATATTCATTGTTACAAGAAAAAAACTTGTTTACAGTTATTTCAACACATTTTATTGTATTCCATCAACATTAATTTATAAAATTAATTAGTCAAAATGGAATTTGCCACAACATAGACTGTTTAAATGTCATATGTTACCTCAAGCGTATTTACTTTTAATATACGAAATGCAATGCAATAGAATATTTGAAATTAAATTTGCTATCAATTCATAAAATATATTTCTTATAATAAAATAATGAAAGTTTGTTTATGAATTATATCAGCTTTTATTGCTTTGGACAAACCATAACAGTCAAAATAAACTTTTTGAATGGATAAAAGCATAAATTATTCTATTATTCTATATAACAATAATATTTACTATTATGATTAAAGAGATTATGTAAGTGAAAAGTATTCGTAATACGTTGAATGGATTTTATTTTCCAAAATTTAGAAATTTCTACATTTTCAACAAAATACATTATTTAGTAATAATAATTAACAATTTAGAGACTCCAGTATGATCATAATAGAACAAAAAGTTTATTGTACCTGATATTATGTTATTTATATTATAAATCATAAACATAATATTGTTGCAGATCTTGACATCACAAGGAATTTCCTTTCAGACCATACAAATATTTCATTATAATTTTCATCAATTTCATTATGAAGAAAATGTAGCTACAATATTTACATTAGAAATGCATTCATTCAAAATCATAATTCAGCCTAAAATATTTTATTTAAATAAAGCAAAAAATGGTTTAATCATTAAATAATATTTAAATGCAGTATCTCATAAGAATTGGTCTCAGACTTTAAAATTCAACAATTTCTACATTTTTTGAATCTTGTTTCACATAATATAAATATTATTTTGGATTAATTTGAAAATAAATTAAACCTTGAACTTTATACTACTTGTTTTAGAGAATTATATCAACCAAGTTTACTATATACAAAGATATATGCAATTTTTTTGTAATTATTGTAATTAAGTCTAATTCAAGTAGATCAAATAATGTTTTAAAATAATAGGTTAATGAAAAAATCTCAAAAAATTTCAATTCTTTTCAGAATTTACCAAGCATAGTTTATATTAAACACTACCTAATTTCACTAACAATATGATACAAAAATCGATTAATCAAATATAAATAACATTTGATTTTCAACCTAAAATACAGGATGTAAGAAAACTTGGATAAAATAGGCAAGTTTTGAAATAAAATGCAAATTTGTACCATCTGTTGTTCATAATAATTGATTGTTTTGTATACGATTTTTTTTATCAAAATATCTACAAATTAAAATGTGCTTCAAAAAGGATGGAATATTTTAATAAAAAGACATCCAGCAAAAAATCTTAATAATATAAATCGATGTTCTGTAGATTATTATAGGTAATTTTATTTTATTTTTTTCGGCTTTTAACTTGTTCCTCAACAAATGTTTGCATTAAAATATTTCGTGTGATATCACTAAATTTTTATTCTTAAAAATCAAAATACCTATAGGTTTCAGTTTAAATTGGTATTATCACACACCCATTGAATGAAAGCAAAATATATTATGTGAGTATATATCGGTGTAAGATATGATTTACATTTTAATAAGATTATTTCAAAAGAAATAGATATGACATCTATATTATTGACGTATGAAATCCAACAGTGTATAGGACAGTAATTTTTAATTTAAATGCACATTATTTGCATATTCATTATTTTTAACCAATCATAAATAGCATGCCATTCTAAAAAATTAAATTGGGTTGTCAGACTAGTGTAATTAAGGTGATGTCAATAATAAGGATTGTTAGATGACATTTAACATTTTTGGAAAATGTTGAAACATTTTATGTAATATAAAAGCAAAAATGCAGAATTCTACCGAATTCTCTTTTTATAAGGAGTTATTGACTGGTTTATGTCCAAAAATTTCAGTTTTAAGAATTATAGATATATTTGATGTATATTTGTGTAACAGTTTAAGTATATCGGTTAATGTTTATCAAATTATAATTGTATCAAATGTAAAAAACATAAATGTAAAAGTTTATAGCATTGCATTAAAAATATATAAAATAACATAGACCGTCAATAACACTCCACAATAATCACATTTTCTTTCAAATCGACTTGAAACTGAAAAATTGATGAAAAGACAAAAAAATAGATAACTTTTACGTCTTATATGAAGAAAACAACTGTTTTTTCATTTAAAGTAACAAAATTGCTATATAATAAGCTTCTATAATAAAACATATAAAAAAAGTTATTGCAGAACATTTAATGGTAATATTTTTGGTATTCATCTATATTCATAATTTTACCAAACCATGAAATAAAATACCATTTCTCTTTTTCAGCGTAATGCGGTTCATCATCTGAGATAATCGGATAAAGTAATGAAATCATGGTTATATTCATAGTCCAATTAATTTTCCATTTTGTTTGTGCATCCAAATGTGCTCTTATAGTAAAAAAATGTATGTATTTAGAAATATTTTTATGGAATGAAAAATTGAACGATTCATTTCCAATTGATTGAAAAATTGCAAGATATCAAAACAAAATATTTTACATTTAAAGTAAATAAATGTATTTAATTAAAGTGTTTTTAGAAAAATTAAATTGCAAATTTAAAAAAAATAAAATTTTGAAAGTTTTTTTTATAGCAAAACATAATTTATTAGTATAATATTATAGTATACATTATCCGTCTTTGGATATTCATTAAATTATGCTAAAGTTAAATAAACTGGTAAAAACTTAGCAGAACATAAACATTAATTTGATTTCAAACGCTGTTTTAATTCAGCAGCTAAATTTTCTATTGAAACTTCTACTTCATTTCTAGATTGCACTTCTCGTAATTTAACAACACCACGTGATAATTCAGAATCACCTAAAATTAAAGCAAATGGTATTTGATTATCTTCACAATGTTGCAACTGAGCTAGTAATTTTGGATTTTGTTTGTATGAATGTTCAGCTTTAAAGTGGTTATCCCAAAGTATTCCAAGAATTTCAAGTCGCTTTTCATGTAAGCCTTTATGAGCTGAAGCCACAAAAACTTCTACTTCTGAAGTACGCAATTTTGTTTGATTTTTAGCATGTTTTGCTTCTAGTACAGAAAATACTCGTTCAACCCCAATTGATACACCAACACAAGGGACTTGCCGTTTTTTTTGATCAAACATTCCAACAAGATTATCATAGCGACCACCTCCGGCAACTGAACCTATAATTCCACTATCTTCTCCATCTTTTTTTTCAGAAACTGGATTATCTGATTTTAAAACTGCTTCATAAATTACTCCTGTGTAGTAGTCCAAGCCTCTAGCTAAACTCAAATCAAATAATATTTCTTTATCCACTCCAAGTGTCCTACAATATTTAATTAACAGTTTCATGTCTTCTAGGCCTTCGACTGCAGACTTAATACCCTTTAAAGAAGGATCATTTAAAAGTTTCTCAACTAATTCGATGCCCCCATTGAGGAGAACAAATTCTCCAATTTTGTCGGCTATATCTTCTTCTAGTCCCTTTTCGTTGACCATTTCTTTTTTGACATCAGACCATTTCTCTTTATCAAGTTTATCTACAGAAGAGCAAATAGTTCTAAATTTATCATTAGGAACTCCGCAGGCCTCAAAAATTCCATCGAGTAATTTTCTATGATTTAATTTTATCACATATTCACCAATGTCCAACGATGAAAGAATTTCTGAAACAACTTTAACACATTCAGCGTCAGGCAACATGGGATCATAAACTCCGGCTATATCAAAATCGCATTGATAAAATTCACGGTAACGACCTCTTGTCATAGCTGGATTATCTCGACGATAAACTTTTGCTATATGATATCTTTTAATGTTTGAAATTTTTCCGCAAGCTAAATAACGAGCTAAAGGAACTACGAAAAAAGCAAACTATGAATAATTTCCATTTAAATAGTTTGATAAATTACCTGTTAAGTCATATCTTAAGGAAAGAATTTCTCCTCCTTGATCTTTTAAATCGTATATAAGTTTTGAATCCTCACCATATTTTCCAGTAAGGACATCTTTTAATTCAAAAACAGGAGTGTCAATTGTTTCGGCTCCATGTTTTTTGAAAACTTTAATGATTTTATTCAATACATCCAATCTGAGCGCCATTTGTTGAGGATTGTAATCTCTTGTACCTTTTGGTGTTTTCAACACAAATTTGGATGGAGCTACTGGTCCATTTTCTTCATTCAATTTAGCTTTCAAAGCTAAGAGTTTAGCTACTTCCTCATCAATTTTTTCCTTAGATTCTTTTGCTGCTTTTAGTTGACGTACAACATCACCTTGTTGTTTTATTTGCTCCATCAACTTTTCTTTCATGTCACTCATTGTAAATGCTTTTGCTGATTCAACACTATAATTTACGTATTGCTTGTACAATGCAGTTGTTAATATATAATTGTTTTTAATTTTTTTCCTTTCTATTGCTGGTAAAAGTGTAACAAATCGCTTCCACATATAGAAAAAAAACTGCCACATTGATTATGTATTGAATGAAAAGAAATATATTTTAAATTTGTTCATGGCATTAATATAATAGATAATAGTATGATTTGAAAATATAATGAGAGAGTACTTCAATAAGCCCATTAGAGGCTTCAGTGGGAAAATATGCTCAATTCACAAAATCAAATATACTGATTAATGAAATTGGATGATTCAATTTTAATGACAATTACAACACACTAAAACATTATTGTTAAAATGAACAAATTTAAAATATATATTTTACAGTTACCTATTCAATATTAAAAAGAAAATTAACTTTGTTTATAATTAATTTTTTTTTTAATTCTCCGGAACTTGTTTTCTCCACGTTAAAGTTGATAGTGAATTTCTCAGTGATGACATTTCAGTACTCACAATTCTTATATATATACAGTTCAGTAAAATGTTCAAATAAATTCAAATTATATGACCAGTAAAAGCAAATATTTTGACATTCAATATTGTAAATGTTTTTGTTCAATTTTTGCCGTCTTTACTCTACTCAATTGAGTAAATGTAAGCATAACGATATATATAGTTGGAGTCAATACCAAAATTAACCAATTTACAGAATCCGATTCAAATCATATTTTGTTTTAATGAACGAGTTTTCAAATTTTTATTTATCTGCTGCAAATACTTACTGAAATCATTAAATTATAACAAGATTTACATAAGAATAAGAAAATATTCGTAAAAAATCAGCGTTTGAACTATTTTTGGCCTTTTATTAAGATTCTATGAAAATGTCGCCCAATTTATTTATTCTTAATTTTTGTGGTTCTCTACCAAAAAGTTGAGTTTTGAGAGCATAGTTAGTCGCTTTATTCAAATATAATAAATACAATAAAAAATGTAGTTAAAATAAAATAAGTTTGATAATAATAAAAAATGGGAAATTCCAACCACTGGGCGGTTTAGAGAAGTGCATTTCGATGGGACTCGTTTCATTGTATATAATTAAGTTTTAATTTTAATAATTATACCACCATTTTGAAAATAACCGCCATTTTGAAAATAAGGGTCATTTTAAAAATAACGGCCATTTTGACAATTTTCCGCTATTTTGCAAAACTTTTGCCATTTCGAGATTTAAAAAAAAAATATTTGAACAAATCGGGCATTTTGGGCTTTTGACCATTTTCATGCTCTGGAGCCTAATTCTTGATCCCATCTTCTGAGCCCAATTTCTGAGCCTAATCTCAGAGTCATTAAGTTAAAATTCATTTTAGTAAACTTCTCCACCCAACAAAACAAATTATAAATACTTTTAAAATTTTAACCGTTTTTAACGATTTTTCAGGCTTCGGAGGCTCTGGAGCTCAATCCATTTTTTCTTACGAAATGCACTAAAAAGAATCAAAAAAATCCATTATGACTTGCTGCTTCGGAAAACTTACGATTAAACATTATACCGTTTAAAGTAAACCAGTCACTTATTTTGATATTATAATTTATTTTTTATTATTATTTTTAAATTATAGTAAAATAATATTTATTTAAGTGAGAGTCGTTTACTAATCATATAAATCTGTGATTTACTATTGATTGTTTGAAATTCTGAACACTTGATTGGATTTTTGTGCCGGATCTGTCATGATTTTAATAATTATAAATGATAATTCATCAGGACAATATTTAATTTATCATTTGAGAAATTTTTTGATATTTTTATAAGTTTTATAAGTTAGACTGTTACAATTTTTCTTTGGTGTTTGTCAAAAGAAATATGAGAAAAAATAGTAACAACATGTAAAAAACCTTCTTTTCTTGATTTCCAAGAAGAAAAATAGTGACCGCACAATAAATACAAAAAAAAAACTAAAGAGTTTTACCAAAAAATAGCAGTTATTACTTAGGCATTCCTCGATTTCTAATGATAGCTTTTGAAATTCATATTTGTTATTACATGGTTATAAATATTCATAAAATCAAATTTTAATATGATAATCTATCTTGGTACTTTCTCACTAACTTAAGAATAAAATAAACAAGACAAAAAATACAGGAAAACACAATTCAAAATTGTAAATGTCTAACACAGTTAAATTTATGTCATTTATTTTTACATTTTTTTTTTTAAGATAATTCTGTTCAGGTTTAATTATTTTTATTATAACGATGAATGTAATTTGTATTGTATTTTTTACTATTTTAAATAGTTTTTTATATTTTTATTTAGCATTTAAATCAGTCTTACATAGCTAATCTCATAAAGATGGTTTGCTGTAACTATTATTCATTTCCCTTCTTATGTAAAATAATATGTAAGGTTTACAATCAGCAACAGTTTCAGCTGAAACTTCTTTAACACTATGATCATTAAAATGCATCCATACACCATTGTTTATAGCAAACGAAGTGTAATGACCACAACTAGATCTAAAATAATATACACCAATAAAATACATACATAGATATTTTTATATAATTGTTCAAATTACCCATTGCCATGATGTACAATTACTGCTGCCAAATCATAAACATTATAACTTGAATTAGAACGTCTAGTTTCTGGTCCATTATTTAATACAAATTGTGACATGTCCAGTGAATGAATGGGAAATTTGATTCTCAAATCAATTTTTGTTCTAAAATTACAAAATATTTTAAGTTTTGAAATTATATAAAAAAAAAATTAAGTTAACCTGAAGAAGTTATTCCATCTAAATCTTTTTATATGTAAACACAGAACATTTGGTAATCTTCTGATCCAAAATCTTTTTGTTGAACGTTGTTTGCATTTGCAAGAATTACAATAATATAGTTCGGTTTCTGTAAGCTCTTCAACCTAGCGTAATACCAATTGATTATCAAATGAAAACAAATATTTATTGCGAATATGTTACCTCTGTAAAACTCGATAGACAGTCTGAAATGTTACAGACCCGCTGTTTTTCATCCAAATTATCCATCTCTTTATAAAAATGCTCGGGAATGTCAAGTGATAAATCTAAGAATGGATCATGTTTTTTACTCTCCATTCCACATATCAGACATCGCACTTCACTTTGCAAAGTTCCACCAAACACATTTGTAACAATTGAACTTCGATTTTTATTTGAAAATGTAGGTAATAATTGTGATTTGTTGTTATGATCTTTACTATTAGTCGTATGTAATTCTTGACCAGTTGAAACTTGTTGTAGTTCTGTATGTAGGCGATCCAACATATACCGTAAAAATTCATGAGCATCATGTTGACGGTGACCTCTAAATTGTGGAACAACTTTCCAAATCACAAGGAATAGACATTCAGGAGATATAGCTCCTTTATGTCCGTCCCCACCCTTACTTAAACTATATAATACTTTACGTAGCTCTTCTACCACGAAGACATCATCTAGATTTTCTTTCATGCTTCTTGAATGGTACGGTCGTTTTGGTTTTGTTTCTAACGCCGGTAATGTATTGAAGTAGCAACTGAACTCTTCAATGTTGCTAAGTGATTGCAAAACAGAATTCATGAAGCATGTGTTACCCAAATTACGTAATCCTACAACCCTCTTCAACATCTTTTTCTTGGCAACTGTTCCTGTATTTTCCGTACTTTCACACGATGTGGTTCTTTTTCTTGGACGTAACTTTCGTCCAGTGGGTTCATCACCCCATCCCGAGTCGCTTGATATAGACGATGATGTGCTTGCAGTTTCTTGGCTAGTAGATGATGATTTAGATGAGCTAATCTCCTCCAAAGTTGAAGATGATTCTGAACTTCCATCATTTATGTCTTCTCGCAGTTCATTTCGAATCCATTCTAATGCGTTATTCGATGTATCATTTATGACAAATTCATCGCATTTGTAACAGTATACAGATAAAATATTAGTATTAATACAAATGTCATGACATTCTGAATACTTCTGTGAATGTTTCAATGCATGACCTTGATCATAACGACCACAAGCTACATAACCGCAGTTAAGACACATCCAATTTTCTTTTACAGATCCACAATCTGCAAAAAAAAAGTATCATCAGTTTTTATGGAATATTTTCCTATGAGATTTTAACATAATATAAAAACATTTATATTTTTTCGAGTGTTAAAAATATTTGTTCAACTATTTTAGATCATGACTGTATTTTTATAAAATACATAAGTGCTTGCTATAAACTTAAAATACATAAAACGAAGTAATTGTATACTATATATTGGAATATTTTGTATTGTCATACATAGAAAACGCATGCGTAGAATTAAGCATTTCATTCATTTACTTGTGGAATCTTTCTTTACCACAACTAATAGTTTTTATTTTCCATTTATATCAAAATTTGTACACAAAAATAATGTTTTATTTATTTTAATGAAAATCATTCAGCTATATTATTCAACTAAAAATAATTTTTTCATGGTTAAAATAAAGTTCTAAACAGGTTTAGAATTCTGCAAAAGGGAACATTATGATGAGAAAGTAATGTTTTATATTGAAAAAAAAAAATTCTAGCTAAATGATCTTGAAAGCTATAAAAAATTTTTCTTCTTTACTTAGTATTTTCTGTAATTCAAACATTAGATTTTAAGCCAAGATTAAGGTCAAAAATTTGGTTTTCTTATTGTGATTTATTAAAGAAAAAATGTAGATATACAATACAGCATTATTTTTTATTATTTTCCATACACAACCTTTTATTTGTCTATTTTATTCAAGGTTTTTATGTTATACATTTTTATGACTTTTAAAAATATTTTACCCAATGTATACCTTCTCAACAGTGTATGAATTGAAAATTTGTAAGCTTAGAAAATTTTTATACAAATTTGGGTTAATGTCTTCCACCACGGGAAGTCTGCAAAATCGTTCAAGTATATTTTCTTAATGTCAGGAGAAAATACGCAATTAAATATACCGAAATTAATTTTAAAACACTTTACAATATTTTTCATATTTAAGGGTTACATCATCATGATAACTTTGGAAAATGGTTCCGTAGGTAAAAAACAGAAATAAAAATTTGATTTTTTGATCAGATCTTCACATCTTTGCTTTTGAATTATTTTCTTTGTAGCTATTTATTCATTATCATTATTTATAATTTAGAAACTGTACAAGTGTGAGTAGTACCTACACACATCCAATACATTAACTTGTTTTATTTTCGTATGTAAAAAGTAAAACATGTGTATATACAGTTTTCTATTCCCCACTAACACTACAGTGATTCAAACATTCTATATATCGATTTTTTGAAAATTTGCATAAGTGTCAATCTTTCCAGTTAATACTTATTTTACTACTCTTAAATTGAAAAACCAAGATTAAAAATAATAAATTTCACGAATTTCCTTTTATGTTTATAGTTGTAAATGATCTAATACATACCAGAACATTTCCAAAGTTTTAAATTAATAGTTTGTGCCATTGTACAATTAGTGGACGACGATGATGATGATGCTTGATATTCATTTTTTTTGCTTTTTACGAATTCTTTTTCAACTTTTATACACTTTTCTAAATGCTTGCAATCCATTTTTTGAGTCTTGTATCTCTTTTATTAGCGATATTTTTTTAAAATGTAAATTGTTTGTCTTCTTTAATTTACAAACATAAGTATAATATATATTCAATTTAATAATTCTTCGTATGTCCTTATTACTCTTGGATTCTTGTAGGTATAATTTTTAATGAAACTTATTCCATTAGTGAAAAAAAATTGATAAGCGAACTGAATTATCCAAAATCATATTTAGTAAATTTGATTAATTACATAAAGCTTCTGCCGTTATCAAACCAATAACAAATTATTAACATATATGATTTATAATTGATATCATTCTTTTTAATGAAAATATTAATTTTATAAAAGAATAGCTTCCAAATATATAATGTAGGGTGTGTTGCCATTTAATTTGTTTATGATCGATTTAGTGGCACTAAATTTTTGTTCATATCTACAAACCTGAATATTTCTGCTATAATTTTACATATTTTCTCATAAATTTTTTCGCCAAAGACATAAAACTCCCTGTATTTTTAGTAAAAAATAGAAATTTTTACTTATTTTCAAACAGGACTCCTTAAGACTCCTTTCACTTAAAATGTTCAAAGCAACTTGTGTCAAAAAATACCTACATTACAATTGTCGTTATTTGTCAATACAGAATAATATTAAAAAAAAAATAATTCAGAAATAGCTGTAAATTTCCAATATTTATTCTTCATCACTGTAAATCTATGTTATAACAAATAAACACAAGAAACATTTACTATATTATAGTAAAAGCATTGATTGATCAATCAAAAATTTTAATAATATTCGAATAAAATTGCAAAAATTGTCATTCAAAGACAGAATAATTAAAGGCATTAGTTAAAACATGTACTCATATTCAATTAATTGCAATATGGATTAAATAAATAATAAAAATGAATACGAACATAGAAAAACATCAATATATTTATATCACTTTTTATGTAATGATATTTATGTGTAATCACAATAATCAATAAATTCAACACGAGAACAAGAAAAATATTAGTAAAATATATAACAAATATAATTTGTATTTAAATAGATTGACCGAAACAATCGAACATTTTATACTTACATTCTAAATTTAACAAATTATGATTAAATTTTTCATCAGTCTTCAGAGATTATTCAAAAGAAACAATATGAACAAAGTTAGGAACGCTTTTTTGTTTGCCATATTTTTATGTTTATTTTGCATGTACCTTCTATGGTCTTCATCGGCCGGTAAGTTATTTTATTTAACGGTATATAAGAAAAAACACTTAATTATATTTAAGCAACAAAAGTTTGAAAAAAATTATGAAATCTAAGCCATGTACGATAAAGAAAAATCAATGTAGATGGGACTCAGTTCATTGTAAAAATTTTTTAGATTTGCACTTGATAGAATCAAAATGGAAAATATGTAAAGGCGAAAAAATTAAATACATATAAAAATTGAATTGAATTTACAATGCTCATCTGTGATTGCCCAACATTAGATTTTGATACTTATTTTTTTTTGGTGTTCGTAAATGTTCGACTTCGATGGATTTAAGTTTCTGACAATTTTTCTTGAATAAACAGATTTATTGAAGGGTTTCTTTGAGATTTTCTGTACTAGTTTTAAAAAAATTTTCGGGGTCAAATAAATCATCATATATCATATAAAATTTAATCAAAAATTCCAACTAGATCTATTCCTGGGAAAGAGAGGGTTCATTCGTTTTCATATCGCAAAAAAACTATAGAATAATATATCAAAGTCTCAAACAAAAGAACAATCATGAAAAGAGAAATGTGCAATATATAGATACACCTGGAAAATTGAATGAAAATTTTAATATAAGAAACATATGAAAAAAATAATTTATAATTATTCTTCATTTTTTCCGCATTGCATTTATAATGTATAATATTGCTTTATCTAATTCAGCCTTTACACAAGGACTGGTTTTATAACAATGTAGAAATAGATTAATATTTTTCATATTTAATCATACTTTTATCTTTCCCACCTTAAGTTAAAATGTTGAACAAATTTTTCATTAATTTTATATCTTGTTTTTTTTTTTTATATCTTGTTAAATTAAATTTTAGATCGTTTTCTTAAAGAATATACAACGTATCCTGAAGTAAACGATACTATGGTAATTTGTAGTACTAATTATGAAGATAAAAGAAAATTCTTTCATACAAGTAATATGGAATCAATTTCCGAAATGACTTTTAACGATCTACCTTTAATATATTTTGTGACTCCAACTTATCCACGTCGTGAACAAATTCCAGAATTAATTCGACTTTCTCAAACACTTCTACATATTAAAAATATTCATTGGATTGTGGCCGATGATACTGATATTTGTAATAATTTTTTAGACAGTATTTTAAGTAGATCTGGTAAGTTTTATTTGTATTGAAAAGTTTAAGTATTTTATAATATCATACATTTTTATGCAGGAATACCTTTCACACACTTGGCTAGTCCAATGCCAGAACATTATAGATCAATAAAAGGCCCAGCACCACGTGGCGTTGCTAATAGACGTGCTGCTTTAAATTGGCTTCGAAATAATAACAAACGAAATGGTGTGCTTTATTTCGGTGATGACGACAATACATTTGATTTACGCTTATTTAATGAAATTAGGTTTACAAAATACGTATCCATGTTTCCGGTTGGTCTAATTGGACAGTATGCTATTAGTGCTCCTATAGTCAAAAAGGTATAAAAATATGTTTGAATATACTTCTACTGAAATACGCTGTTTTTTGTACAGTCCCCCGTCTTAACATATCCTAACGATATATTTTTTAAGCTTAGTTGTAATAATTTGAATTGGTTATTATTATTGGGCTTAATTACACAAAAAAATATTTTTTTGATTATTACAGGGACAAATTATTGGATTTTTTGATTCATGGCCAGCAAAACGTTTATGGCCTGTTGATATGGCTGGATTTGCAATTAATTTAGAAGTTATATTTCAAAATCCTAATGCAACAATGCCATATAAAGCTGGTTATGAAGAAGATGAATTTCTTAAAAGTATAGATCTTAAAATTGAAAATATTGAGCCGAAAGCTAATAACTGCACCGAAGTGTTAGTTTGGCATACTCAAACTAAAAATACCAAAGTACCTACTATTAAAATCAGTTCTAGCATTTTAGAAACAGATAACA
This sequence comes from Culicoides sonorensis, assembly GCA_900002565.1. NCBI lineage: Eukaryota > Metazoa > Arthropoda > Insecta > Diptera > Ceratopogonidae > Culicoides > Culicoides sonorensis. The sequence continues at coordinate 119,394 of LN483423.1, forward strand.
CGAGTCTAGGAGTACTTTTGCGACAACTCGAACTTATGGGTGTGAGCCATACTAGTCAAAGCTCAGGTATTTCGTTCATAAATTAAAATTTTTGTTCTTTATTTAAAATTTAATTTCTTTTGTTAGGTGTGAAAGCAACGATGACTAAAGATTGCAAGACAAAATCGCTTTCTTCTTGGTTTTAACACGCTACATTACATTATTTATGATTTAATCTTAATATTAGAGATCACTTTGACTTTTTTAAGATGCAGACGATATGATCAAATAATTTTAATCGATAGATTTCACATAAATTAATGCCTAAGCCTTCAAATATTTGATTGTGATCTCTAATTTATTTTAACTAGCCTAAGAAATAAAACAAAAGGATTAGAAATGTTTCTAAGAGTCAAGTAAATAAAACACTTGTAAATGTGTTATTTCTCATTGTGGACTAAGTCTAAAAAAAATATCTCATGGAATAAAATTCCTCCTTCTTTTCTGGTAAAAAAAATATAAATAAAGGTTTATTTCAAAAGATAAAACTTAATTAATATGTCAGACCCCATGCGGTAATTAGTTTTTATTTACATGTGATAAATTTCATTAGAACTTTTTACCATACGCAATTAAATTCGAAATAAAATTATAAGCATGCGTTCCTTAAATTTATTTAAAATATAAACAAATAATGTTCTCTGCTAATATATAAAAAAAAACATTACTTAAAAGAGAAATATCACATTTACGATCTATAAATATTACAGAAATATAAAAATGTGATAATTGAAAACAATATTGTGCATTAATTTATATTTATCAAAAAGTAGTACTTGAAAAGATTCAATAAATAAAAATTTGATATTATTAACATAGGTAAAAATTTAAATCATCACGCTTGTTTTGTTAAATAAAATTAATGGATATTACAATTTTAGTTCAATTAACTGTAATGATTTCGCGCTTCTATTTAAGTTGGAAAAGCACAAATAATACATATATTTATAAAATTAGGAAAAAAATAAGCACAGTTTAAAGTAAAAACTTTATATTAAAATAAAATTAACTTTTGGTTAAATGATAATACTTGTAGCCATAAATGATAAAAAAAAAATAGTGATATTAATTTTTAAATTCTTTACCAAAGACATGCAAAAATCTCATTCTACCATTATTGCAATGCCTGAAATCAAATTGATTAAAATTTAATATTTTTTACCAATCTTATTATTTCTATTCAAAATATTTCAAGTAGATACGAATTTACAGCTTGCTCTCCAATCATAATTATGCGTACTTAATTTTTCTTGCACAAATTTTAAATGATCGCGTCTTCCAAGCGGAAATAACTATTTTTTCTTCGCCTTTTCTTCGTGAGAACTATAATACCATTTTTTCAACATGAAATTACATTATATGTTGTTGAAAAAATATACTCAAAAAAAAAGTTATATTTTATTTATAACATTGTAGAAATTATGTATTTATAAAATAAATATTAAAGAATAAAGAAAACAAAAAAAAACATTGATGTTCCTTTCTTATGGAAAAAATAAAAAAGTATATATCATATTCCTAGATTAAGGTAAATAAATATTTTTAAAAAATTTAATTTGCTTTATACTTCATGACTGCATGCTGTTTAATATTTTTTTGTTTTTGTAAATTATATTTTAAAAATTAATAATTGTGATTGATTTTTCTCCTCGTAGTAGTAATAACTCTTCACTTTGGTACAGAATACCTAACAGTTTTTCATACATTTTATCCTCGCAGGGCATTCATTAACTGGAACTTACACAATTGAGGTGTTGTAAAGCAAAAAAATTACATTAAAATTGTTTTCAAATAATTTCCAGTGATATAATTTTTAATTTAGATATTTAATAATTTTATTGATTTTATTAAGGAAAAGTTTTAAAAATCCATTGTAAGATTTCAATAATGTAATACGCTATAAAGGGTCGAAATGGTTTTTTTTGACGTTGTCATACATTACACTATTCTACAAATAGTGTCCCTGACGTGCTGTAGATCTCTATCAGGGCGCATTTGATCACATTTTGTCCACAGTTGAAAATCATAGTGGCCGCTCTGCGGCTCGATTTTTGCCAATTTGTAGAATAGTGTTATGAGAGGGTATTTTGAATTAAAAGTTATGGATATGTGAAAAAGATTTGGTTTCATTCATCTTTGAAATTTGTTTTTTTTTATATTTTTTCGAGAGCAATTTTCTCCACTGTGATTATTATTTTGATTTGTAAAAAGTTGCAAAGCTTAACTATTAAGCCAATCAAGCACAGAATTCAAATTGAAGTTTTTCAAAAAAAAAATGTATATTTTTTCCAGTGAACTTGTTATTTGCTTTAAACACTATAATCACGAAACTGGGTCTGAATGTTCATTTAACTTGAGCGATGGGTATGGTGAGTAAATCTAAATAAATCCTTATTACATGTTCTCACCTCAGTATCTTCTTGATTATCGTAATATATACACGTGTGTGTAGATGTATTTTTTGTACAAAAAAACGAGACAGGGTATGATAGACCCAGTTTCGTCTTCTACGTAATTTTCTAAAAGGACAATTACATTATCAAATGATGGACCAACAATAAGATCAATGATTAAAGATATCCTCCAAATTAAATCTGCAACTTCCACCCCTATAATTGACTTTGGAAAACGTAAACGATGTGATTTATGTCAATATAAAGACGATTGCAAAGCTAGTTATGATTGTTCAGCTTACAAAACACCAAATTGTTAAGCTCACAGAGCTTCAATTAGTGCTTATTATCAATTAACTAAAATGTAACGTATCATTTTTTGTGATAATTTCAGCTAGCTAGTGAAGCTGAGGTGAAAGTGGTATAATCAAAATATGTTTCAAAGTTTCAAGAAACATCTTTAATTATTCAGAATCAAATATTCATTTGAATTAATTGCTCAAACTTTTAATATAAAATCATCAAAATAAAAATTCGTACTCATACTTCCCAAAAATAACGGTTTTTTTATTTAAAACAGCCAAAATCGGTCTTTTTCCTTCATCTTTTGAAGTCTTGTGGTTTAGACTGATAAAAGGCATCCTAAGTTCTTATTTAATAATAAGTTAATATCACTTTTCTTTTATTTTCATTTTTTATTTTAAAATATGTGATGCGGACTTTCAGACCCAGATTCGTCCTTAACGTGACTGATTTGAGATTCGTAATTATAGTGTTAACGTAGGCTGACAATTCTGGCTTACAATTTATTTTACCTTTGACACGAAGTTTACATGGACTCACGGGGAAGCCAAAGGCCGAAAAGTAAAACTTCTTAACTTCTTACGGATCATAAGAAAAATAAACATTAGTAGAAGCTTAGTTTTGATTAGAAATGACTTATTTTGATATTTTTATCTATTTCTGCAGAAATTCATATTTTTTATTATTTGTATTTTTATGAAAATTCGGTTAGGGCTCTATAGTACCCAATGTTTCGGAGGTGGTTTTGACTCCTCTTGATTTAATGATCAAAATATATTTTTTGTATTATTTTCACTAGCAATGTCAAAAATTTAATACTCGATTCAAGAGTGGGGTCACTATATAGTTCATTGTTTAAAAAAAACTAGGCTACATTTAATGCCCGAGCATACTGAGTTATGTTATTCAAAATTTTCAGAACATTCTTGTTTCATGTTTCATTTTTATTATTTTAAAATTATACACCCTATTATTATAAAACGAACACGAAAAAATATTTTCATAATTTCCAGCTCACACCATTTTACATTCACGGACCCCTCTTAGGAAAAATTAAATCCCGATGAACAAAAATATAAACAACATTTCATATGAATCATATGATATTTATGTTTGTACAAAAGCAACTAGGGTTCCTATTATCGTGAATATAAACAAACTTATACGTGTACTTTTACTGCAACATTTTGTTTATTTTTTCCATTTAAAATCAAATTTCAAAGTCTGAATATTTAATATAAACTAATTAATCTTAATCAACATAAAACTAAGTGTGCGATATGATAAACATCGTTGAATCTACTTATCTTATAAGACTTTGGATTTTTGTAGCAATAATAGTTTTGGCTTCAAGTCTTCCCGTAGATCCAAAACCCAAAAAACCAGATTCTGTAAATGAAATACCAGACACTAACGAAAAATTAGAGGTCAATATATTTCAATTCATTCTTGAACCATTTGCTTTAAAGAATTTTTATTTTTATTTAGAATGTCCTTGAGTATGAAAGATATCTTAAAGAAGTTGTGAACCTTCTTGAAAGTGATAAAGATTTTAGAGAAAAACTAGACAAAGCTGATGAAGCTGATATAAGAGTAAGTTCTGGATAATTTTTTTTTTTTTTTTTTTAAATGAACTCAATGATGACTAGTCAGGAAAAATTGCACAAGAACTTGAATATGTGAATCACAATGTTCGATCAAAGCTACATGAACTGAAAAGGCAAGAATTGGAAAGACTTAGACATCTTGCTATAAAACAATATGAACTATCAAATGGAATAGATAGGGCTCATATTAAAATTCCTGAACATTTAGATCATGAAAATGCACACACTTTTGAGATTGAAGATTTGAAAAGGCTTATTCTTAAGACGTCGCAAGATTTAGCAGAAAATGACCGAAAACGAAGGGAAGAATTCAAAGAATATGAACTTCAAAAAGAATTTGAAAAACAAGAAAAATTAAGAGAACTAGATGAAGAACATAAAAAACAATATCTAGAAGAGCTCAAAAAACAGCAAGAAAAACATAACAAACATGAAAAGTTGCATCATCCTGGATCAAAAGATCAATTAGAGGAAGTATGGGAAAAGCAGGATCATATGGATGGACAAGAATTCGACCCAAAGGCATTTTTCATGGTGAGGAAATTTAAACTCTTTGATATTATTCAAATACTTAAAATTAATATAAAACATAACTTACACATTTTTTATTTCGAATCATTAATTCATTATGTAGCAAAGTTTTTGAAATATTTTTTTTTATAAATTAAAAAACAAATTAATTAAATTGTACAGTAAGAACAATGATAAACGTATATTTTTTAAAGTTGCATGATCTTGATGGAAACAATTTTTGGGATGAAAATGAAGTAAAAGCTCTATTTATCAAAGAATTGGATAAAGTATATCAATCAGGAGTGCCAGAAGATGATTTGCGTGAACGTGCTGAAGAAATGGAACGTATGAGAGAACATGTTTTTAAAGGTAATCTAAATTTTAGAAGAAATAATTAAAAGAATTATTTAAGTTCAACTGTAGAAGCGGATACAAATCACGACGGCTTGATAAGCTATCAAGAATTTTTAGATCAAACAAAGCGTGATGAGTTTCAACGTGATCCTGGTTGGGATACCGTTGACAATGTTCCACAATACACACATGAAGAATATTTGGAGTTTGAACGTCGGCGCCACGAAGAAATTCAAAGATTGATTGCTGAAGGAAAGGTATAGTTTTGATTGAATATTGTGTTATGTACTGCATGTTTTTGAGGTTAAATTTTGTTGTTTTTTGAACTTAGCTACCCGCACATCCAAATATGCCACATGGCAGTTATGTAAGAATGTTACTTTTTAATAATAGTCTTAAAAATTCCCAACTTTTTCTTTCATTTATAGGATCCCAATCAAATTCCAGAACATTTGAAGCACGCACCTCCACCACCGCCACATTTCCAAGAAAATCAACCATATAATCCTTCAAATCAACATCAAGCAGTTAATCTTAATCAAAATCAAATATACAATGTTCATGATAATAATCAAAATGAAAACCAATTCAACCAACAGCAATTGAAAAATAGTCAGCCACACATTCCTAACCAACATCAGTCAAATACACAAAATTTAAATGGAAAATTTGACAAAAAAGAACATGCGCCACAAGCTTCTCAAAATTACAATAATGCTATAAATGAGAAACAAAATATTGAACAACATTAAAAGTGCTGTTAAAACAATTTTAAAAATTTATTCTATAACTTTATAGTATTGTAATTAAATCAAAATGATATCCAAATATTAACAACAATAAACTTTTTTTCAAGTTTACAAAAATTGAATTTGTGACAGGTCAATTTTAAAAAAAATTAATTACTTAAATTACAGTCTACCTTTATTGATATTTTACTAATTTTAGTTTCATTTCAGTCTAATATAAATATATTTTTTAATACAAAAAATATTGTGAAAAATGTTTTTTTTTTAATTTAATGATTTTATCTCTTTTCTTTAATCCACACTGCAGCTTTAAACTAATATCGAAGACAACATGATTCTCTCGAAATTCAAAATTAAATCTAATCAAAAATAATGGAAAAGCAAGAATTCATTCACTTAGATAACTCAAATAAGAGGGTTCGTTTTACTTAACTCCCTGTAAATATCACCTGTTTTACCGTAAAATTTTTGCTGAATACTTCACATATACACATAGTAAACTACTCAGCGCATCATACACATGAGAAAACATAATCAAAACAAAGTTGAGTAAAAGAAATGTAAAAGGTAAAGTATAATAACAACACCATTCAGGTTTTTTGGTACATAAATACCTTAACACATTGAATAGAACTATAAAATAAAAAGAAGTAAATACATTTCTTTGTAATAATAATGAATTTAGTTACTATTCACGCTGTGGTCTGGTCAGTCGATTTTTAAAACAGCTCCGCGCTTCTTTAATGCGGGTTCATGTATCTATAAACAACAATATAAGCAACTTTATGATCTCTTTATATTATACGTATATACGTGAATAAGAATTCCATTTCAGTTTAAAACTAAAGAAACATCTTCAACAATGTGTCATATATGATTAAAGTAAGAATTTTTTAGCCATTTTTTAGTTAAAATAATGAAAAATTAAACTACATAATTTATGAAATAATTTCTTGCATAAAATATTGAAAAGAAAGTTAAGAGTAAGGCTAAAACGCTACCATGCATACCCAGCATTCTTGTCTTGTAACTTAGAGACTTATATGTAATGTGTACACGTAGTCATTGGAATTTTGAATGTTCGTAAGAAAAAAATCTAAATTTTAATAAATTTGAACTGCGTATAGTCAAAAACTAAGTCGCTTGAAGTTTAGCTGATGTTTTTTTTTGTGTCGGTAAACTTATTTTAAAAGCCAGTTTTAAGTCAATTTAGTTGGAAAAATAAAGATGATCTTTAAAATACTTAAAATCGTTTTAACTAAAAAAAATTGACACCTACTTAATCAAATAGAAAATCATTCTAGTTATGAAAAAAAATGCTTTTTCCAAATTAAAAATCGAAATATGCAACAATGAACGCATTTTTCACATGTTAAACATGTACAAATATCAGAAAAATATTCAAAGATACGTTTTTACTTTATGACTGTATAAACATTTTAACATTCTATTTCTCTCCTGTAAATGATCTTAAACAAAGCTACATACTCGCTTATTGATGTCCAAGAGCTATTCTATAAAGTTAGAATACATAAGATGATGTTTAAAATGTACTGTGGTACATACTTGTTTCAGTAATTTTAACTCACCAAACAATGTCAAAACAAAACTGAAAAAAAACTTGAAAGAAATATGAAAGATAAAATATATATTAGTGTTTCTCTGGTTTTTATGTTTGAAATATTTTGATATTCATGAGTAAGAATGTATGCGTCTGAAATTGTTGCTTTAAATCGGAGTAAAAAATTATTTAGTTAAGTTTACAATTAACACAAATTACTAAAAATTTGTTTTTTTTTTCATTACAGAATATGCTTCACAACTAGCTGCCACACAAAATATGTTTTAAAAATATGAAAAAATATAAAATATTATAAGAAAAAATGACAAAAAAATGATAAGAGTTGTAACGAGTACAATTATAAAATTTAGTTAATGTAATAAGTGCCAAGAAAAAATTAAATAATGATTCATGTATTTATGCATACAAATAATAGTTAATTGATAAAATAATATAAAAGAGAATATAAAAAATAATTTAGAAAATAATAGTGAAAAAAAAATTGCAAAACAAAAATACACCATGTTACATTTTCAACCTAACAACATAATAATATTATTTATCACATGGCTTCCTCTTATAATAATTGCACATGGCCCTGGGCCAGGAATGCAATTATATGCACTGCGTAGACGTTCTTCTAATGAAACCGGTGTAATGCAATCTAGAGCTGTAGATACAAGTGTTGAGTTTAAAATTGCAGAAGGCAAACCCAAGGATACATTTGTTGGATATATTCCTACGAAACCTGGTTTTAAATATCGATTTAATGAACAACGTAAAGAGTTTTCAATAAATGCAGAAACTGGAGAAATAAGAACTCTAGTAGAATTGGATAGAGAAACTATTGATCACTTTGACTTAGTGGTTTTATCTTCTCAACCAACGTATCCGATTGAGGTCCGAATTATTGTTACAGATATAAATGATAATTCACCAGAGTTTCCTGAACCTTTAATTAATATAACAATAACTGAAGGAACACCTGTGCAACGTATTTTGTTAGATGTAGCAACTGATAAAGATATTGGATCAAATAGTGTTTCTGACGATTATAAAATTATTGATGGAAATGAGGAAAAAAAGTTTCAATTAGCAGTTACAACGAATCCAGGTGGTGATATAACGTATCTTCATCTAGAAACAACCAATTCACTGGATCGAGAAACCTGTGGCTTTTATATTTTAAATATATCAGCTAGAGACAATGGAATTCCTCAACGTTATGGTTATCTACAAGTTAACATTACCGTATTAGATGTTAATGATAATCCCCCAATTTTCGACCATAGTGATTATATTGTGACATTGAATGACTCTATAGCACCTAATACAAAAATTCTTGAAGTACATGCTTCTGATATTGATATGGGAATAAACGCAAAGATAAATTATTATTTAACAACATTAGAATATCAGTTTTCCATTGATCCTGACACTGGTGTCATATATACGACAGATATGCTATCATGTCCACGACGTGAAGAATGTAACGATTTCAGTAGTATTGGGGGAAAATCAGGGTGTTATAGAAGTTGTGTTTTTACAGTTTTTGCACAAGATTTTGGGAGCCCAAGACAAAATGGGAGAACATATGTTACAGTTAACCTATTGGATTCTAACGATCATGATCCAATAGTAAAATTTCAATTTTTTCCGTCAACAAGTAAAGTTGCTACTGTTGATGAAAATGCAATAAACGGAACAGTCGTGGCAGCCATATCAGTTATAGATATGGATGAAGGATCAAACGGAAAACCTTCTTTAAATATTGTAAGTGGAAATAACTTGAGACATTTCCGACTTGAGTGGGCTTCTAGTTTTTATTTATTACGTGTGAATAGTGCACTTGACCGTGAAGAAATCAGTCAATATAATTTGACTATGACTGCAATTGATTCTGGAAATCCACCACGTTCTACAACAGTTTTTTTGGTTATAGAAGTTAACGATGAAAATGATTATGAACCTGTTTTTGAAAAATCTGAGTATCAAATAAATTTATCAGAATCTGCACCTATTAACACATACATTGTAGTAACGGTAGCAAAAGACGAAGATACGGGACTTAATGCTCAAATTTCGTATGACTTTGCGTCTGGAAACGAACGACAATGGTTTAAAATTTCTTCTAGAAACGGCTTGATTACAACAAATTCTAAATTAGATAGAGAAATTCAAGACACTGTTTTACTTAATGTTTCGGCTCACGATGGAGGACCAAACCCTAAATATGCCTATACATTAGTTAAGATTGTATTACTGGATGAAAATGACGAGCACCCAAGATTTTCAAATGATGAAATCACCATTCGAATGTTAGAAAATAACGAACCCAATACAGTGATAACGACTTTGAATGCCGTTGACCTTGATCAAGGAACAAATGGGAGTGTTATATACTCGCTTCATCCAGTTGATTCCTACAAATTTTCAGAAATCTTTACTATTGATTCAATATCAGGCCAATTAGTTGTTAAAACTAGGTTAGATCGTGAAATAAGGACGAATTATACACTTCATATAATCGCTCAAGATCAAGGTGTTCCTTCTTTAAGCAGCCAGGCAATTGTTCACTTAATAGTCACAGATATGAATGACAATTTTCCAATTATTTATCCAAATGAAATATATATTATTTTAGATGAGTATACTGCTGTTGGGACTCCAATAACTCAGATTAAAGCCTTTGATAATGACGAAGGATCAAACAGTTTAGTCACTTACAATTTTAAAGATAAAAAATCTGATTTTTTAGATCTAGACAACAATACAGGTATTGTTGTTTTGAAGAAAAGTCTTAAAAATTATCCAGGACAATCATTTATATCAATAATTAATGCATTTGATAAAGATAATCAATATGGAACCAAACCTGCAACAATTCAAATTTTAAAAAAAAGTATGGTAAAATTCGTTAAATTTTCTCAAGAGGTGTACAGTTTTGAAATTCCTGAAGATCATTCAAAGCGTAGTCCAAATATTGGACGAAGCGTGGGATCCGTAAAAATAGAACAAAAAGGTCTTCAAAATTTCATTTTTGATAGCTTAGATTTTTTTATAATTGACGGAGATCCAAGTGAAATGTTCAATATAGGTCGTAAGAGTGGAGTAATTTCTACCAGGAAAGCAATTGACAGAGAATTGTTTCAAAACTTTTCTTTAACAGTTGTGAGCTACAGTGGTATGGTTTTTGGAAATACAACTGTTTTAATTAATGTTCTGGATTTAAATGATGAAAGTCCTACTTTCATCAATAGTTGGGATGAAATACTACTTGATGAAGATACTCCAGTCGGAAAAGATATTTACAAGGCAAAAATTGTAGATATGGATAAACTACCAAAACAAAATATATATGCATTAACTGAAAACCCACATTCTTTATTTCATATATCAAACAATGGTGTAATATATCTAAATAAAACTATTCAGTTAGAACCTTCGACAGTCATTTTCATAGAAATAAGAGTTCAGGACGCATTAGACAATGAATTATCTTCTAAAATGACATTGAAAATTACAATAAATGATGTTAATAATCATTCGCCCGTTTTTGATTTTACTTCATACGAAACATCACTGTCTGAGAGTACTCCAGTGAACACAAGATTTTTTTTGCTCAAGGCATCAGACGTCGATTTAGATGAGAATGGAAGAATCGTTTATGAAATTTCCGAAGGCAACGAAAATGATCATTTTGGTGTTTTTCCAGATGGCTATTTATACGTAAAAAACCAGTTAGATAGAGAAGAGCAAAATTATTATTCTTTATATGTTTCGATAAGAGACCATGGGTTTCCAATAAGAAAATCAACTGTTCCAATTGTGATTCATGTTAAAGATGAAAATGATAACCCACCATCTTTCATTAACAAGACATTTAGTTACACAATATCTGCAAATGAACCAAAAAATTCGTTTATAGGAACTTTACAAGCCACTGATAAAGATGTTGGCCGAAATGCAGAACTTTTTTATGCAATTGTTACAAACCAAAAAAACTTCGAAGTAGATGCTCGAACTGGAATAATAAAAACTTTAAAACCACTCGAAAATCCAGGCGAAGATATAAAGTTTGAAGTATCAGTCACAGACAATGGAAGAGATATACGTTACACTGACAAAGCACATGTAAAAGTTACTGTAAAATATACTGCTAACCGACCACCTGCATTTTCAAGAAAATTTCATACAATAAATGTTCCAGAAGACACTAAAATTGGTTCAGTTATTTATCCATTAAAGGCAACATCCGCAAATTCGTATAAAATAATCAGTGGTAATGAATTAAGATATTTTGAAATTCAGCAGGAATTAGGACAAATAATATTAATAAAAATGTTAGACAGGGAAAGTCAAGATTATTTTGAATTATTGGTTATGGCTGAAAGTAATTTGAACACACTTAACGATACTTCTATTTTAAGAATTATTGTTCAAGACGTTAACGACAACCATCCGGAGATAAAAACAAATACACTGTACTCCTCTATCAAAGAAAATGTATCAATAGGCACCACAATAGCAACATTTACTTGTACTGATAATGATTTGAATGATATGCTAAATTTTGCCATAACAGCTGGAAATAAACGTGATTTATTCAAAATAAAACCTGACACTGGGCTATTATATTTACATAAATCACTAGATTATGAAGATACCCAAGTACATCAACTTAATATAACATGTTTTGATGGTGTAAATCCAATTTTATCAACCAATTACGTTTTTAAAATATTTGTTATAGATGTAAACGACAATCCTCCATACTTTCCTAACACAGCAGTCATTCGTCAAATAAAAGAAGGCATTCCAGTTAATAGCAAAATTTTAACATTGACTGCTGAAGATCTTGATTCAAGAAACAATGGCAAGATAAAATATAGTATCTTAAATGAATCTCCTAAAATTGATAGCTATCCATTTTTCGCTATAAACGAAACTTCCGGTGTTATCCGCACTTTGCGAGAAATTGATAGAGAAATAATAGATAATTTTAAGTTAATTATTAGAGCTACTGATCAAGCTGATAAGGAGGAATTAAGATTATCTTCAGATAAGTTAGTAACTGTAATTGTTGAAGATGTGAATGATAATGCACCAGAATTTATTTCAATGAATACATTCGTTTTACCTCTAGACGAATCAAGTTTTGATATGACCTTTTTAAAAATAAGCGCTACAGATAAAGATGCATCTACAAATGGTCAAATAACGTATTCACTTGTTCAAAGGCAAAATACTGATACAGATCTATTTCATATAAATCGCAACACTGGTGTAATTTCCATTAAGAAACTGAAAAATATTAAGGATTTTCAATTAAAACAAAAGTTATTGGTGAGAGCAACTGACGAAGCTGCACAAAATGAAAGAAAGAGCACCGATAGTTACATAACCATTTTATTTTCCGAAATCGATAATGGTCCAGTTTTTGAGAAATCTAATTACGTGGGAAATGTTTTTGAAAATGAACCGCCTGGCACAAGTATATTGAAAATAAGCGCAAAGCATGATAAGTCCAACAAGATTGAGTATTATGTCACAAATGTTACAAACAACAATAATCACATTTCAGATAGATTATTTGAAATTGATCCACAAACGGGTGTTTTATCAATGGCTACTGAACTTGATAGAGAAAAGGATAGTGAGATTTATTTCGTTTATATAACTGCAATAGCTATTCTTCCAAAATCTATAAAATCATCGTCATTGAAAGTAAGAAATGATTTGAAAATGAACATCTGATTCTTTAACTTTCTTTTGTTTTTATTGTTCAGGTTCGTGTCAATATTCTCGATAGGAATGATTCACCACCTCAAATCTTAGAACCTTTAAAATTTAGTGTACTAGAAAATAAAGAAGTTGGATATATCATAGGTATCACAACAATGTGTTTAAAACTTGATTCAAAATATAAACAGATTTTTTTTAAAGGTCAAATTAACGCTAGTGATGCAGACTTAATAGGAAACTTGGAATATACTTCTGAGGACAGTGCTTATTTTAAAATCGATAGCAAAAGTGGAAATATTAAGTTAATAAACTTACTCGACAGAGAACAAAAAAGTATTCATTCCATCAATGTACAAGTAACTGATGAAATTCAATTTACAAATGCTACAATTCATATTGAGGTGAGTATTATATTTTTATATAATTATTGGTTTTAGAGAGTTAACTAACATTGTTATAGGTGATTGATGTTAATGACAATGCACCTGAGCTAGACAAATCATACTCATTTGATATCCCTGAAAACGCAACTTACGGGTTTACAGTAGGCAAAATTGATGCATATGATAAAGATCTTGGAAGAAATTCTCAAATCAAGTATAAAATTATTTCAAATTGGGCAACAGACATTTTTGGTCTAGATACAGACACAGGCATTTTAACAGTCACAAGTAAACTAGATTATGAAGAAGTAAGCTTTTTGTATTTCCTGAAATAATGTTTATTGTTGTAAAAAAAATTATTCGCTCTTAGTTAAAATTATGCTTTTGAGCACCTAACCGTGACTTTTTATTGATAAATTCTTAAATTAGCGTAGCTTAAACCTTCGTATACGTGCATAACCCTCGTACAAGTTTTTCTAGTACTAAAATAGTACTAAATTTTATATTGTGTGGATGTATACGACGATTTAGCTACACTAATTTAAGAATTTATCTATATAAAGTACCCGTAAAGGGTCACGTAAAACAGTTGATAAATCCTTTAATGAACTGGTTGTACTACTATTTAGCCGCAATTGTTTTTTTTAATTTGGATGATTATTGTATTATTCATTTCCTGTACATTTTTTGAATTGAAAAATTGGTTATTCATTTAATTTTCATATTGTTTTTTATAAAAACAATTGAATTCCTATATGAAAAATTATCTAATTATTAAAGTATGAGATTTTGATAAAAAAAAACAAAAGGATATTCAATCTGTTTGAACTGACGCTTTATTTGTGCATTTTTTAATTAATGATCATTTCGTTATTTTAAAATTTTATTAGCTGTAATAGAATGAGTTTTTCAATATTCATTTATCAATAGATTAAAAAAATCGAAAATAGTTTTAAAGCAACATTATATTAATTATATATATATAAACTCACCTTCATTAGACACAGCACTACATTTTAATAGTACAAGCAGAAGATCAAGGAGACACATTAAGTTTAAGCAGTACGACCACAGTTTATTGTAATGTTATTGACCTTAATGACAATACGCCATACTTTATTTCAAAGCATCACACTACGTCAATTCGAGAAGATATTACTATTGGAACGAAAATTATGACTATAGAGGCTTTTGATGAAGATTCAGGTAAATAATTATAAAAAGTGAAAACAAATCTTTTTTTTAAATTTAAGTATTTCTATTAATTATTTTTTTCCAATTAAAATTTCTAATTTAACAATAATTTGAATTGTTGTTTAAATAGGAAGTAATGGGCGAATAACTTATTCAATAACTGATGGTAATCATGATGATTCATTTAGAATAAATGATTTTGGAGAAATTTATGTCAAACACGAGTTAGATAGAGAAAAATTTCAACTTTATACATTGACTATCAAAATTCAAGACAATCCATTGGTTTTCTCCGATTCATTGTTTGCTTTGACACAGGTAATCTGTTTAATTTAATTTAATTTAATATTAATAATTTAAAAACAATTTTAACATAACATTTATTGAAGGTTGAAATACATTTGACGGATGTTAATGATCAGGCACCATATTTTGTAACACCAAATTATACTAGCATTATTGAAAATAGTCTGGTGAATACAATAGTGATGAATATAAAAGCTTTAGATGGAGATGAAGGAAATAATGCATTAGTTAAGTACAATTTATACTCAGAAACTAGTGTACCTTTCATACTAGGCAGTAATGATGGTATACTTAGAGTTTCTGGCCCTATAGATCATGAAGTTAAAAAAATATACATTTTGTATATTTCGGCCCACGATCATGGAACACCAAGTTTATTTAGTGTCATGAATTTAACAGTAGAAGTTCTAGATGAAAACGACAACTCTCCCGTATTTGATCCCAAACATTATAGTGCGTCCATAGCCGAAAATGCAAGTATTGGGACGAGCGTCTTGCAAGTAAATTATAGAATGCATTTCACACTTTATATAAATTATACAATTTATTTTTTTAAGGTGTCTGCAACTGATACTGACGAGGGCTACAATGGAGAGGTGCGTTACTCAATTATTTCAGGCGACATGAATGAAGATTTTTTAATTAGTGAAGATACGGGGATTCTACGGGTTGCTAAAAATTTAAATTATGAAAGAAAAACACAATATAAAATAGAAGTAAGAGCGGAAGATCGTAGTAAGGATAGCTATCTATTAGAAGGAAGGTTTGATACTGCAGATCTACTAATAAACATAAAAAATATAAATGACAACATTCCATTATTTATTGACTCGCCATATGTTGTTAATATAATGGAAGAAACAATTTTGCCGCACAATGGATACTTTTTAACTGTAAATGCATTTGATGCTGACTATGGGTCACAATCTAAATTACATTTAAGATATTTTCTTAAAGAAGGCAATACAGATTTGTTTTCAGTAAATCCCACTGGTGATATTTACTTACGTTCAGTTTTAGATAGAGAAAAACAGTCTGAACATATACTAACAATAATAGCTATTGATTCAGATATTCAAACATTCACAGGCACTGGAACTATTAATGTTCTAGTGCAAGATATCAATGATCACGCTCCTCAATTCGAGAAACAATCTTACTTTGCTTCAATCCCAGAAAATATGGAAAAAGGTATTTTAATTGATAAAATTCAAGCGTTTGATAAAGATATTGGTGAAAACTCGATAGTAAGATACAGTATTCAAGGTGAATTTGCTGATCAATTTTTTATCAACTCAAGTACTGGTGAAATTCTATCTAATCATATATTTGATAGAGAAGAAATACCATATTACTTCATTTCTGTTGTTGCAACTGATCAATCTCTAATTGAGCCAAAATCTAGTCAAGTAAATATAACTATTAAAATTATCGATGAAAATGACAATGCTCCTAAATTTTACCAGCAGAATTACACTATTCATTTGTCAAATAAACTGGACGAAAATGAATTTGTTTTAAGCGCAAAAGCCACTGATATTGACGAAGGACAAAATGGTTCGATAAAGTATTCTTTAGAAGAATTCGATTCAGAATTGTTTTACATTGATTCCAATAATGGAATAATTAGAACGAGAACTAGAATTCAAGAGATTAAAGATTACAAATTTATTGTTAGAGCTGAAGATATGGGAAATGAAAAAAAATCTTCGACTTGTACTGTTGTTATATCAATTAAGCCATTTAAAAATTTTCCGACATTTGTATCTAATGAGACAGAATTCACTTTCCATGAAAATATTATGAAAAAAAAGGAATTTTCAACCGTTAAAGCAATTTCGCCAAAATCTTCTGATATTAAATATACGATTGCAAGTGGTTCTTCTGTGATTGTTGATGAACATACTGGTGTTTTGTCTATAAGTGAAATAGGTTTAGATTACGAAAACCTTAGGGAAAATATTATTTGGATTGCAGCCACGAATACAGATTTACTCACTGTAAACCAAATGATACGGATCACTGTTCTTGATGTTAATGATAATGCCCCTGTGGCTGCTCAAGATATTTATGAGGTGGAAGTTATGGAAGAAGAATATCCCCCACTTGTTGTTGCGCAGATAGAAGCTTCTGATTTAGATAACGATATGAATGGGAAATTTAAGTTTTACCTGAATGATACCATGAATGATAGTTTTGATATTTCACATGACACTGGAATAATCAAAACACTTAAGAAACTAGATAGAGAACAAATTCCTTTTTATCAACTAGTTGTAGATATAGTAGATATGGGTAAACCAGCGTTAACAGGAACAGCGTTAGTTAAAGTTCATGTAAAAGATAAAAATGATAACCCACCAAGATTTACTAGGTTGTTTAATGTTAACATAACGGAAAACGCAGAAATTGGATTTTTCGTCACTAGAATTACGTCGATCGATTTGGACAGTGCTGATAATGCCAAAGTAACTTATTCATTATCTGAAAATCCTGGTGAAAAATTCAAAATTGATTCAATATCTGGCAATGTTACTGTTGCTGGTCATTTAGATCGTGAATCAGATGAAGAGTATATATTGAAAGTTGTGGCATCAGATGGAGCATGGCGATCTGAAACGACACTATCAATAACAATTCAAGATGTAAATGATTGTGCTCCTATTTTCGAACATAGCTATTATAGTTTTAATTTTCCTGAATTTCAAAAAAAGCTTGCTTTTGTGGGACAAGTTGTAGCTAATGATCATGACAAAGTAGGTCCTAATTCAATAATATCCTACTCCCTTCAAACGCCGTCAGATATATTCGCTATTGATCCAGCGAGTGGAGAAATATACAGCAAAAGAATTTTGCAGTACAAACAAACAAAATTTTCACCTGAAAATGTTTTTTCAATTATTGTTCTTGCAATCGACAATGGAAAACCTCCAATGCACTCGGAGACCTTGGTTAATATCAATATTATTGATGCTAATAACAACAGTCCAAAATTTTTAAAGAAACAATATATTCAACCAATATTACAATTTACAAAATATGGCCAAAAACTTATTCAAGTGAGAGCTATTGATAATAAAGATTTTGGTATAAATGCTGAAATTTCTTACCAAATAGTTGGTGGAAATGGCTCTAATTTATTTAATATAAATCATAACGATGGCTGGATTTCAACTCGTAAACAAATCACTGAAGATATCAATCAAATATTTATACTTCAAATTAAAGCTCAAGATCGTGGAATTCCACCACAATCAGATGAGGCATTAGTGCAATTTGTTATAAGTGGAGAAAATAAGTTTGCACCAGTTTTCACAGCATTAAGCTATCAAGTTATTGTACCAGAAAATCAACCAATAGGATCTACTATTTTAAAAATTAGTGCGACTGACCTGGATGAAGGTTTAAATGGTCAATTAATTTATTCAATTTCAAATCGAAATGAGTTCTCCATCGATAAATTCACTGGAGCTGTTAAAATCAATAGTCCCTTAGATTTTGAATTTATTTCAGAATATCAACTCAATATAACTGTACAAGATTTAGGATTTGAATCGTACAGCTCAGTAGCTATGTTAAAAGTAATTGTAACAGATGTAAATGATAACGCTCCATATTTTGAAAAACAAGTATACCATGCATACTTAGCAGAAAACAGTCCTATTGGAAGTGTCTTAAATATTGTAGAACCATTTAAAGCAAAAGATAAGGATTCAGCAAAATTTGCTGAAGTAGAGTATAGTATTATTTCAGGTAATGGTAAAGACTTCTTTGGTATTAACAGGGTTACAGCTCAAGTAACTTCAAAGATAGTTTTTGATTTTGAAGAAAAAGCTTATTATAACCTTATAGTTTCAGCGAAGAATCCAAACAGTAACTTATTCAATACAACTGAAATACAAATTCACATAACAGGAGAAAATGAATTTATTCCTAAATTTGTAAAACCAGTTTTTTACTTCGATGTTCCGGAATCGAAAGAAATCGGATCAATAATAGGTTCTGTAAAAGCTAAAGATTATGATGCTGGAGACGATGGAGAAATATTTTACCATTTACTAGGAAATCGTGATAACAAATTCACAATAAATAAGAATAATGGTGATCTAAAGATAAGTCGTCCTTTAGATAGAGAAACTCAAAGTCGAATTATACTCACAGTTATGGCTAAAAATGTCGGAAGTATTCGTGGAAACGATACCGATGAAGCACAAATTATTATATCTATACAAGATGGCAATGATGCTCCAGAGTTTGAACATTCAGTTTATAACTTCAATATCTCTGAAGACGCACTACTTCATAGTATTGTTGGTAGTATTAAAGCAAGTGATAAAGACATCAAACCACAAAATAATCAATTCAATTATGTAATACTAGAAGGTAATCTAAATCAAACGTTTGCAATAAATTCGCATTCTGGAATAATTGTCACTAATTCAAATTTAGACCGTGAAATATTTCCTGAATTTCAGTTACGTATAGCAGCTATTGATACAGGTATTCCTCCTCAAACAGGCACTACGCTTGTCAATATTTTGTTAACTGACATTAATGACTGTGCACCTTACTTAGATTCAAACAACCTTTTAGGATTCGTTCTTGAAAACGAACCAATAAAAACCAAGGTGATGACATTAAAAGCTGTAGATAATGATCTTCCACCAAACGGTGCACCTTTCTCATACAATTTAGTGACAAATGATTTTTTCGAGGTTGATAAATATACCGGCATAGTTCAAACATCAGTGATTTTTGATCGCGAAACTCAACCAGAAGTAAATTTTACTGTCGAAATAGAAGATAATGGTATCCCAAAACTGAAGAGTCGTCATACTGTCACAGTTAAAATTCTTGATAAGAATGATAATCCATCTTTGCCAAGAGCAATATTATTAGAAGTTTACCTTTATAAAGGAAATATTTTACCAAACACAATAATTGGAAATGTACGTCCCATTGATTATGACACAACTGGTAATTATCAGTGTAATTTTCTGAACTTCGAAACGAATATTAACGAATTTGCGATCAATAATGATTGTTTTCTAAGTACTACGGAACACACAAGGTTTCAAAACCAAACATTAAAAATCAAAGGAAATGATGGAATACACCCAGATGCTTTAATAACAGTAGATTTGCGCTTTCATAATTTCAATGATCAAAGGCTTAAAAACATAATGACAATACATATAGAAAATATTACTATCGAAAAGTATTACTCTGATTATCACGAAACATTTAATAAAAACTTAGAAAAGATAAATACATCTTTTAAAATTTTCAACATTCATAATCGTAACAAAAGCATTGAAATTATTATCTTAGCTGAAAATACTCAAGGGACTGATTCAAAGGATGTGATTAAGGAACAGTTGACAAATAATTTTGAAATTTTGTTTAATCTATTCCAACGAAAAGTTGTTATTGAATATTCCCCATGTCAAGACATAGAATGTGAGAATGGTGGAACATGCCAAGCTAAATTAAAAGTAACTCCAGAGCACAACTTTGTTTCAGGAGTCAATTATATATTATCAGCGCCAACTATTATAAATGAAGTTGAATGTGTTTGTTTGGATGGATATCTTGGAGAAAATTGTAAAAATTTTATAAATGTATGTTTACCAAATCCTTGTCAAGCTGGTGGAAAATGTAAACGTCAAGGGTCTGAATATCAATGTATATGTCCTGGTAATAGAAAAGGCAAATTTTGTGAAATAGAAAAAGAAAATCTTTGTTCAGTTGACACCTGTAAAAATGGTGGCATATGTAAAGTTACAACAGAAGGCAACTCGGCCTTTTGTATTTGCCATCCAGGTTATAGAGGTATTCATTGTGAGAATGTAATTGATGCTTGTCGTCCAAATCCTTGTTTGAATGGGGGCTCATGCATTCCTTTAAAACCTGGTTTTAGTTGTACTTGTTCTATTGGCTACTATGGTTCTAAATGTGAAAAATCATCATTTGGATTTAATCCTTTATCATACATGTTATTTCCTGAATTGGATGCTTCTACAAATGACATTTCCATAGTTTTTGCAACAACAAAGCCAAATTCACTTTTACTCTATAACTATGGGGTTCAAATTGGCGGACGATCTGATTTTATCGCTTTAGAAATTATTGCTGGAAAAATTGTATTTTCTTTTGGAGGTTCACAAACAGCAATTACATCATTAGTAATGGGAAATAATCATACAAGTGTTGCAGATGGACAATGGTATAAAGTAATTGCAACAAGAAATGGTCGTGTTATGTCTTTGACGGTATCTAACTGTACAATTAATGGAGAAAAATGCTATAATTGTCAAATAGGTGATACAAACTGTTATACAGATGATATAGGTCCTACCAGTACTTTGAATTTTAACAAAAACTCATTGCTAATAGGAGGAATTATGACTGAATCTTCAATAATCGAACGGCCGGGACAAGTACATACTGATGACTTTATTGGATGTATACAAACAATAATGATTAATGGGCGACTGTTAAATTTAAATACTTCATTAAAATCAGATGGAGTAAGTCCGCAGTGCAATCGTGTAAAAGATTTATGTGGAGATACATCAAGTACTTGCAGAAAGGATAAAGCATCTTCATGTGCAGACCACTGGGATAGATCTATGTGTACTTGTGATAATCATGTTTATGCAACTGATTGTGAAGATTCTATTCTTCCTATTTCTTTAACTGATGGAGCTTATATACAATTTAAAATTGGAAAAAAATATAGAAGAACTCAGTTGCTACCATCATTTTACACAGGAAAGCATACATGGGAAAGAAAAATTCAAACAAAAAGGAGAGAAATTAAAACAAACAAAATGACTGCTTTTCAATTAAGTGAATTCCAACTAAGTCCTCCAAAACAATTAAGTATTACATTCAAAACGTTTAATCCAAACGGACTTCTTATATTCGCAAACACTAAAACAAATAAACACTACACTATTATAGAACTAAAAGACGGTCAATTAATATATACATCTTTTAAGGGAACTAAGATAATTTTAACAAGCAAGCAACCAACATATTTTGCTGACGGAGAATGGCATACTGTAAACCTTACTATTGATACCAAGGTATTGAAGATGACTATTGACTCAAAAACAATATATGAAGAGCTTTATATTTCTGAGTTACACGATATATTAGATCCATATTTAAGCGATCTTTTTATAGGGAATGTCTTAGAAAATAAAATACCACCTAATTTAATGTTTAAGAGTTTTGAAGGTTGTTTGGCTAATTTTACTATAAACGACGAAATTCAATCATTCAATGGGCGCGGTGGAATTTTTGATTCTGTTATAAAACATGGTAAAATTTTTAAAAATTGTTTCGACTTAGGTAAATTAGGAACAGCTCAAGTCACCGATCCCTTAAGCATTGGTCTTTCATTAGTAATTGGATTTATTATAATTTTACTCATTGCTACTGCTGTATCATTCATATTTTTTCGATTTCATAAGTTACAAAAAGAAAAATCAAATACATCTCAAATGCCTACAAGCACAATGCCGTGTAAGCAAACAGTCAACTCTAATATTTCTTCTAGACCAACGAATGACGTATCAAATATTGCTTATTCTGATAAAAACGATATACTTCGTAGAAAAGGAAGTCATTATATTGGTCAAGAGCCTATTACTAAAAAACTGAAAGATCGTGATATTACAGTAATAGAAAACGCACCACGATCTCAAAGGCCTGATATAATAGAACGAGAAGTAGGTAAGACGTCATCATTACATAGAGATGATCCCCTTCCGTCATTATCTCTTCATGAACATAACTCAAACCTTGAACTAGAAGATTTTGGGCACAATTATGATATTGATAATAATAGTTCTATAGCTCCTTTCCATTACAAAGGCTTCAGAGAAGGTGTCCGTAAATTTAGAGCTAGTCCTCTGTCGATGCCTGCGTATCACAAACACCAACAACAACATACTCATTCTTCTCATCATGCTCCATACGTTCCAAGAGTAACTTCTACAAATAACCCGAACAATTTACCGACTAATATAAGACAACATCAAACTACACCTCTAGCTCGGCTGTCACCTAGTTCTGAGTTGAGCAGCCAACATCCACGCATACTAACATTACATGATATATCAGGAAAACCTTTACAAAGTGCACTTTTAGCAACCACTTCAAGCTCGGGAGGTGTAGGTAAAGATGTACTTCATAGTAACAGTGAGCGTAGTCTTAATAGCCCTGTAATGTCCCAAATGTCTGCTCAAAGCTCATCTGCGAGTAGAAAAAATTTAATGGCGCATGGACAAAATCCCAAAATACCAACAATAAGCAATGAAGCTATAGGTTTAACCACCGAAGAAATTGAACGTTTGAATGCAAGACAAAGAACATCTAGTTTAGTATCTACTTTGGACGCGGTATCTGTTGTAAGTAGCAGTGAACCGCGAGTAAATAATTCTCATATACCTCATATGCACCATACCCAAAATGATGAAATAAGTTCAACATCATCTGACGAGAGCGGAAATGATAGCTTTACATGTTCTGAAATTGAATTTGATAATAATTCAATAATTGGAGAAGATAAATATCACAGTCCATCAGAAAATACTGCGAAAATTGATGTTACTGAAAATGTAAATAAGCCAAGTTCGACTTTCGATGGTACATATGAATCATCATTCCGAGGATCTATTAGTACTGTAGCATCTGATGATGACCTTTCATCACATATAGGAAATATGTATAGACAACCAACGGCACATTGGGATTACTTATTGAATTGGGGCCCAAACTTTGAAAATTTAGTCGGAGTTTTTAAAGACATTGCTGAGCTTCCAGACTCTAATACTGAAGTAAATAATTCTTTGATTTTACCCAAAAATGTACAAAAACCATCTGAAGAATACGTTTAGTAATTTAATCTATTAAAATGTTAACCATATCATGGTATATAACTCATCTTGTATCAAGATAGCTGAAAACAATTTATATTGAAGCATTTACTAGCCATTTTTATAATTTTATTGAAAGTAGGTTGTACATCACCAGTGGGTTTAAAATATAAACTATAAAAACTTTAATGTATATACTAAAAAAATTAGGATTAATTTTAATTTTAACAAATATAGAAAATCAAGAGACTGTATAGTAAGTAACCCTTAGGTAATATTAATAATAAATTTTTTTCTTTAAGAACATAAACAAAGAAACTTAAACTTTTATTAACTTCAATGATTTTAATTCCATGAGATTTTTTACTTTAACTATGGTAAAGTCTTTAATTTCCTTAATTTTAAATGTTTCATTCATATTTTAACCAATTTCATATGAATAATTAGCCCACACTATTAACACTGTGTAAGACATGGCGCAAGGCATGATAATTGATAAAAAAAAATACTACAAAATATACACGACTTTTTGGTCTGGAGTAAATATATCATATTTTTGTAAGTTTAGGCAAAAGTGACAAGAAGCAAAGTTGTAGAGAACATTTCAAGCTACAATGACCAAGTCGATATTTCAAATATTAAGAAGTTTAATTTTATTTCAAAGTTGAAAGTACATTTTTAAGTACATTTTTGGTTTAATGCTGTTTTTAAAATCCTAAAATTCTATACTTTTTTTATCTACAAATTATGATTTATTAATAAAAACCTCAAAATAAAAGATCCTGAATATAAGGGTTAAATTTAGAACGCAATTTTAAGTTTTATTCTAATTTAAAATTAAATTAGGCAAACAAACCTGAAAAAATATAAGTCATTTCAATTTCCTTACATTTATTTCGCGGAATACTTTCAAAAGTCCAATAAACGTGAAAAATAGTGAAACCAAGGGAGTTTCACTCACTACACAACGTACGTGTATATAAGAGCGACACCACCTTTGTCATAAAATTTAAATTTTGAATGCGCGCGTACACAACTGCGTATATGTAGTTCCAATTTTAAAAACACACAGATCGTGGCGCATGATTTTAATACAAGTGAAACCCCCTTGGTGAAACAATTTTTTTTTTTACATTTAATGAGAAAATCTTTTTCAATCCAACCGTGTTAAAGGTAAAATGTATTAAAGGTATTTATTTTAAGCAGAGGTCGGAAAAAAACAAAGCCGTTTCATTTTGGCTTAGCTACAAGAAAAAGCTAAACTAAAATAATAATTTGGCTTCGTCCAGCCAAAGTCAATTTTATTTTTACTTTGGCTTTTGCTATATATTTTTGGCTATTTTGGCTTTTGGATTTAGCAATTTAAATGTTTAATATGTATAAATTTTGTCATAGAACATAGTTTTAGTTTTTTTGATTAATTTTTTATTATATTGGTAGACCGACATAATAAAACCGTTATTTTGTACATTTTTGTATAAAAAAATAGTAGTGCTCTAAAATGACAACACTACTGCCAATATTTCAACCAATCCAATTATTTCAACCAGACATTTCTTCTTGACATTGGAATTTACTGATGAAAGAATTTTCGTCATTTTTGCTTAAACACATTAAAAATTGGAGACTTTCAGCTAAAACGCATTTATTTTTTTAAATCGTTATTTACATTCATGAGTTGAACAAAGACAATGTTCAGACGAAAAATATATATGCCATTTCCCCATCTTCCACCAAACAAACTGACAACTCTAATCATGAAATCCTCTTTCATATTTTTTAGCTGTGTGTGAAAAAACAGACTTTTTATTTAAAGTCGTATATTGTACTGCTAATTTTGAGTAAGATGGTTCTAGACAATTTCAATTTAACATTCTTTAAGAAAATTGTTTTAGCTTTCCAAAATTACTATATACTTAGCAAAAGTCAAAAATAGCTATAAGTCAAAAGTTAAACTTTTTCCGAACCCTGATTTTGAGCTATGTAAAGTAAATAATCTGAATTATAAACACTCTAATAAAATAACTCATTAAACTAGTGAGTTTACTTAACCAATAAAAAAGGTTGAATTGAATTTAAAGAAACCCAGACGAAGTTGTCTAAATATTATTTATATTTTGATAAATTCTTCTCTTGCTAGGTAAGTACAATTAAGGATGGACAAAACCAAGAATTTTAACTTAAATGAGAAGTACACAAGGGATGGTAAGAAAAATAAGTAAAAAATTATAGAAAAAAATGAAATGCACTGACCTTGCGCATTTTACGATCCCGATTTTAGCACCTTGACAACATAATTATGCAAACATAAAACTTCTATATAATCTTCTTGAGTATTTACGCTTCTGAAACTAAAAACAAATTTTAGTTGCTGTTTATTAGACATATCGATAAGTCCGTTTTTGAACAAATTTTGTAAACTTTGAATTATTAATCTTGATAAACAAACATAACATAACAATGTTTTCTCGTATGAAACAATTATCACGATTCTATACTAACGGATCCCCTGAGGGTAACTCGGATGCATCTTCATCGTCATCTATTGTTCCATTTTCACGAAATTCAAATGAAAAGTACAACAAAGGTTTGCAAGTCCTTCAATTAACCCCTGTATGGGAGCACATAATTAGAACAAGACAACTTCCAGTAGACTTAAATGTTGCAGAAGTTTTTGACGAACTAAATGAAAGATTGCACGATCCAGAATGGCAAGTAAGGCAGCATGCTTTGCGTGTATTAGTAGATTTACTGATTGTAATAGGAGATGATGCAGATATGTATTTTTCCCCTTTAATCGCACCATTAGTTGAAAATCTAGGTCATGATGCACCATCAATAAGAAAAGCAGCACTTGACTCGTTACGTATTTACATTGCAAATACAAATTTACCAGAAACAATTATGTTAGAGATTTTAGAAGCGGGTCTAGAAGGTGAGACGGGTGCTTGCGCGGGACCGCGATATATAATAGGAGTCATTTTAAGTATTCCATCATTAATTCAACCAGTACTTTTAACTAGTAAGAGATCATTTGTGCTTAGGACCGTATTTAATGTTTTGGAAAATAGAATGTTACAAATTCAATACCAAGAAATCGTATTAAAAGTTTTGATAAAAATCAAAGAAATGATTGGAGAAAAAGAATTCAATGCTACATTACCCATGCTAATGAAAAGAGACTTTGAATTACTTTGTAAAGTCTACCAAGTACATAATTCATCAGGTAACAATGGAAATTTAAAAAAAAATGAGAGTGCACAAAAAAGTCTAAACTATATGTTGGAAGAAAGGCATCAAGTTCCATCTTATAGCATTGTTCCTTCTGAACCAAGACAAGTTGTTCAGTCATCCAAAGAATTCTCTAAGTACTCTTTGTGTATGAATAATACTTTTGATATGCGTGACAGTAACATTGACAACTTAAATAAACCTTCTAGTTTTGAAGTAATAGAAGAACCAAATCAAAATTATATTCAAGTGAATCCTAATAAATATCTAAAAAAAGATATTATGAATATAAAAGACAAATGTACACCAATACAAAATGTTTATTCCTGTAATAATGAAGAAAAAATTGATGAAAGCGATACTCTACATATCTATAATGTTAATACAGAAAATTTTAAACCAACTAAACAAATTTCTAAAATAAAAAATTTACAAAATGAGATAGATGAATACTTGACAACAAATAATAATACTATGGAAAATTCATCAGAACCTCTATGGAGAAATGGCAAACCCAAATCAGCAAATATTGTTTCCCATGAAACTCCAAGCACAAATTTCAATAATGGTGAAAACATTTTCATGTCAAAACAACACGAAAAACGTTGTTTCTCTGCTACATCAAGTAAAGCTAGAATAGTTGAAGAAAGAAAATTAAGACCTTCTAGTCACACTTCTCATGTGTTTGAGTTAACGAATAAAGATGAAGGTAAGGTGATAATGGAAACAGAAATAAAATTAAGTAAGGATACTGCAGTTACAATGCGAATATTCGAGACACCAGTAGAAGAAAGTGATTCGAAAATCGATTCAAAGATTTGTGAAAACCTAGAATTTGAAATTGAC
Organism: Culicoides sonorensis; assembly: GCA_900002565.1. Classification (NCBI taxonomy): domain Eukaryota; kingdom Metazoa; phylum Arthropoda; class Insecta; order Diptera; family Ceratopogonidae; genus Culicoides; species Culicoides sonorensis. The sequence continues at coordinate 147,506 of LN483423.1, forward strand.
CTAGAAGGGCTAGATGATGAAGAGAAAAAAAATCTAAGCGTTAATATTGTTACACCCCAATTTTCAGGAGAAGATAGTAATACGAAAAAGGGAAAAGATGAAAATGACGAAATAATAAATCAGTCATTTGAATCAAATAAACATGCACCTGAAAAGATTGAAACAAATCATAATCAAAATAATAAATCTTTTATTGTTAAAGACCTCACTAAGGAATTGAAAACTTACTTAGTTCAGTCGCCTGAAAAAAATTGTAGCACGAATGAGTCCTTAAAATTTCAAGATAAGAATGACAGTTTTGTTATTCAAGATGCCGAGGACATCAGTGAAAGTGAAAATTACTTGAAAACTAGAAGAGTAACATTCGGGGGTGAAATAATAAAAATGAGAACACCTGACACTGCTGCAGAAAATAGTGACAGCGATATGCAAATTTCTTCCAAAGTTATGTTCAATGAACCAAGAAATAAGTCACCAGATATTTCTTCTGATTCTTCAACACAAAATAATAACGAAAATAAACCATTTACATCGACGTACAAACGTCCAAATACTGCTCATGCAGATATGAGGTTTGTTGCATCACCTGCAATTTTTACATTTCCCCCCACATCTTCATCTGATGCTGATCATTCATCCCCAACAAGAAAGACATTCATTAATAGAAGTAAATCAGCAACAACTTTTCGCACTTCTCGTCGTAATAGCTTAACGGTCTTAGAGCAAAGACTAAGCCCACAACCAGCAAAAGAAGTAACAATTTTACATGATTTGCAAAGAACTCCTTCACCTTCACCCACAAGAATGTTAACAAGAAATCATTATGGTAGTTGTGATAGTATTATTAACAGACATAGGAATTTAGCCATACAAACTTCGTTTGAAAATCCCAGTGGGTTGTTAACAGAAGCGACTCAAACCTCATTTGACAAGGCAACATCTGATGAAAATTCAAACGACAGTTCAGAAGGTTCAATCGAGAAGTCTTGGGAATCAATAGGAGTCGTTTCTTCAACAGTAATGAAAAATTTAAAATCTCAAGTAAGTAAACTGATTTATTTTCATAAATACGCTCAATATTATAAGAAAGTATTAAGTCAATTAATAACATTACAAACATAATGCGGTCATACCTTACAATAACTCATTTAATAATTGTAAGCATAGTTCCCATCTGATTTTTATTTTATGTTTGTAGATTACTACAGTAAAAAATATGAATTTTTTTATTATTCATTAGAAATTCATGTGACCCCAATTTCTCATTAATAGTAAGTCAAACAATAAAAAAATGAGTTCAGTTCATATTTGTTTAAGGTCCTGCTATTTACTGCACGCTATTATATTTTATGAGAAAATGCGAATATGAAAAGTGAAACAAATTTCCACAAGAATAGAAATTATAAATCTGATAAAATATTTCTTAACTTTTCGTTTATGTGGGTTTTTCGTTTAGTTTTTTTTAACTTCATAGGCTCAACCGTTTATATTCATCTCGATAGCTCGATGTGTCCTCATGAGAAAAAAAAATGATTTTACATATTTCTTCAAGTTAGTTTAAAAATTGATCAATTTATTATCATATAGGTATATATATCATATTTGCATCAATTTTTTAGCATTGTAATATTTGAAATCGTTCAATATCTCTTTCATAGAAAAATTAGAACGGAAAAACTGTTTTTTTAATTAATATTTAGTGCATACACGATGTGTTATAATTTATAGGACATTTACCAAAAATAAATGAGAATAAAATTAAAGTATTATTGTTACTCAACTTGTGAACTTTCGGAAAATCGTACTTCGTAAAAACTTCCAAACTTAAAACATATTTAGCCTTCTTAGGGTCTTTTAATTTCATTTAGTGTTTCTCGTCACCTCACCCACGGTTTTTTTTGGATAAATCCTGGGGGATATATTTTTTTTATATATTCTCAGAAGAACAATTATTGTTGAGGCAAATTGTTTTTTTTTTATTTAAAAACGTTATTTTCCAAAACCCATGACAGCAATGTATTATTGTAAGTTTTATTAAAATCTGTATGCTAAACAATTCAAATGCTGTCATATTTTACCTTTTTTTTATTTTCATCAAAAACAATTTTTAATTGAGTTTTTAAATTATAGTTTTATTTCACTTATTTTTTTTAATTCGATAATGTTTTTGCATAATTTGTTTCAAAACCATGTTTCACTTTTAAAAGAAATTCATTTTTGGTTGTTTTTTTAAGTGTCAAACGTGTATGAATACATATATTCGGTCGGAGTTATTGTGAGTCGGAATTATTTTAGATAAAATTTCCAATATTATGCAGAAAAGAAAAATATCAAAGGGTATTTGAAAATATGTTCCGTTTGCCAAAATATTGGCGAATTTGCTGTTTAATCTCATTCATTTTTAAGTATTCTCCTATGAGAAGAATGTAAAAAAGAAAATAAAGTGATTTAGCATCGTAAAAAAAACACTAATAAACGTACTGTAAACTGATAATTACAAAATAAATGATAAATACTTTTCATATAACTTTGTTTCATGCTTCAAAAAAATTTTGAAAAATATATTGAGAGAAATATATACACACCCATCCCTCATGGTTTTTTTTTTAAATGTGACAAGAAACACCAAATGAAATTGGAAGACCCTTATAGTATGAAGCTTTTATTTGTCATAAGTTTTTTTTCATAGTATTTCATATTTCAATTATTGAAATGCAATCGAAGGTATTATTATTAAGACTTCTAATTGCATAAAACCCGGAATTTTATTTTGTATATGTGTCCGAATTTTTTGAATATTTAATTTTTATTAAATTTTAAAATTTTATTATTAAATGGCTAAAAAAATTCAAAGCGGAAAAACAAGTCTTAAACAAAAGATACTGAATTGTTTAGTCCTAAGAGCTAAAATAACGAAAATGTATTGAAAAGACAATTTTAATGAGAAAGTGCAAGATGTTTCAAATATTTTCAACTCAATGTTTTCTTAGAAACAATTTTGGCCATCACCAAATAAGCCAACATTTTTGTGCAATATTTTAGGATCAAAACTGACCAAAAAGACGCAATGTTTGATAGTTTTTTTACAAAGGTGTAAAGTTAAAGATATTTATAACATCTACATATATGTATCCTTGTTTAAGACCAAGATTGATTTCTGCGGAATGAACTTTACTTTTTTTTATTTTTATATGTTTCAAATATATAGTACATTTGGGCATTTACGGTTTAGTCCACCTCAAGGGACATGATTTTGCTTTTAAAAAAAGTTGTTTTAAATTTAGTTAAAAACTAAAAAAAAAAATTATTATCAGGAACATCGCTTACGAGCCCATGGATTTTCCAAGCTGGAAGAAGCATTGAAATCTTCTGATGCTCTATCTCATATTCAGCCACATTTACCTTCATTATTGAAAGCATTATTGCATGTTGAAGAACATCCAGAAATAATTCAACAAAAACATCGAATAGTCACAAACTTAATTTTACGACTTCCCCTGGAAAACTTAGAAAAAAATTTTGGTTTTATTCTTACTGGAATTATAAAACAGGGTGGATCAAGCAGTAACTTAGTAGCTAAATCGATGATGACGCGTCTTCCTACTGCAGCCATCGTTACAAAGATCTTGTCTGATGAATTTCTTTACAATAGATCTTCCAAAGTAATAATTTTATCATAATTTAGTTTTAAAATATGTTTTTTTTAAATATCATTATTTTAGTTCAAAGAGAATGCTTTAAAAATGATATTGTTTGCTTTGACAATATTTCCAAGTACTTATTTTGATTTGGGTACATGTGTTAAACAAGCGGCAAATTTGGCAATGGATCGCAAGAAAAGAGTTCGACAAGCAGCATTAGACGTTTTAGCGATTTTAGGGCAAATAAGTTCAAATAAGCTTGTAATTGATATAATAATGGAAGTTGTAAAATATAAAGTTGATGGTGATACATTCATATCTGCCGTTAGACAACGACTTTCAAGGAAAATTTTACCTGTTGTTGAAAGTGATGGAGAAGTTACATATGCATTACAATTACCCATATCAAAATGGCAACAGTCTGCTAATAACTATGGAGCTGATATTGACTGGATATGTGCAGGCAGTGGCTCCAGTTCACCAACAGGTGTTAAAAAACGAAAAAGTGATTGGTCAAAAAATAAAAAACAAACTTACATTAATGTATCTAGTAATCAGGTGAAATACAACAATAATTGTAAATCTTAATTTCGGTCATTAATCACATATAATTTATCAACTTTGAACAGAACAAGTTTAAAAAGTCAACAGCTTCTTTTTCTACATTGGATATAATACCACATTCAGAAGAACATTTTTGTTCAAGAAATCAATCTCGTTCTTTCCCAGAACTTAATAATTGGAAGAACAAAAGCGATACAAGTTTTTTGCAAATACCATTGAAACCATCAACTCCAGTCAGGTAACTTATAATAATTTAAAATATTAACAAATTAATCATTTGACTCAAACAAGCAGACTTCCTCAAATGCCACAAACTGACGTTGAGTTTTCAAATTATTACACTGGAACGATTCCAAAAAAGTTAATACAATTGCATGATAGCGAAAGTAAATATTCACATATTACTTTTACAAAAAATATTATTAATATTATATTATAGATAGTATATTCCCTGACATTCAAACATCAACATCCAAACAATTAAAGGGCATACTCGTCAAAAGGTAATATTTTTTTTCAATCAACTCCTTCGATAGAAAAACTAAAAAGCAAACCAAAATCAAAGAAATCATTTTATTAGTGAATTTTATTCATCTAATTTTCCTTCATATACTCTCTTTACTCATTATTTCAATTAATGTTTTTTTCTGAAAGAATCTGAAATGTGAAAATAATATTTTTATATCTACTCGTTTTACTTTAAATTTAGTTAGTTCAACTTAGATTTAAATAAGTAGAAAAATGTGTTAAAGCATTCCCTCCCTCACAGTTAAATATGAAAATATAAATAATAATTTAGCATTAATTTTTTTTTTATTGTTACAATAGATGCAAAAACCTTTACAATACATACATATAAGTTTTCATTTTCAAAGTCCTTCTGTTTGGTTTATTTTCGTGTTCGATTAACTTCGTAAAATTATTACGCACGTAGAACATTTTCAGCCGAAAATGTTCATACATTTCAGTTGAACTGGTCAAAATATATCGTTAAAACACGCGGATAATGTTAAACTATTTCCTCTAGTTAATTTAGTCGATAATGGGGTCATGTATTGACTAGAACGTTTTATTGAGTAGCAAACCAATTACTATATTTAATGATGCATTAAATTTTAAGCTTATTAAATTTCATGCAAAAAAAGCTAGTGATACTAAAATTAAAATGTATAATCAAACTGATGTAATGACTATTGAGTATCTTTACAAGAAAAGATCAATAGTAGCTGATATTGATAACAGAAAACAGGATGTGTCAATGTGGCATGGTAAAAAGTTATTGAACTCGGACAATGCTACAAACATCAAAAAAGAAAACCAAAAATTAAATAACGATGGGAATGACGTGTTAACAAGTTGTCTTTCAGATATTTTTAAATATTGCTGTATTTGTACTGTGAGAAAAAGGAAAAATGTAGCAAATATTTCTGCTATACCCAGTTCGGTTCAATATTCAGTGGAAAACACTACCATGCATACATTTACAATTCCAATATTCAAATTTGGCAGGAAATCACAAAACTTAGCCAGTCAGTGAGTTTATTTTATATTTGAAATTAATGAATTCACAAGTTCTGGTCATAAGCTCAAAAATTTTTATAATTTTTTTATAAAATTAATACAATTTTCAACAATATTTGGTAAACGTAATGTGATATTTTTTTTTATCTAGTGGTCAGGTAGAAACTCAAGATGATACGAAAAAACAGTCACCCAAACACCTCTCAAACTATATTAATAGAAGTTATAATTCACCCAATCATTCATATCAACGAACAAATAATAAAAAATTAAATGAAGATTCTGATGACTCTACTGCTACTCATATTATTGAAAAATCAGAAATTTTCAACGATCATGGACGTCCAAGATCCTCGATAAATTACAAAAAGGATTCTGTAAAAACTACTAAACCTGAATTTGAAAATGATCAGCAAAAGGAGTTAAAATTTGCTGTTGAAATAGAGCCCATTGAACAGGTTACAATAAAAACACCTCCGCTAACCCCAATTACATACATAAAATCTCATACTCCTTCACCATTTAAATCAACAACTCCTCCTCCAATAAGCCCAATAAATGTAAAATGTCTTAAAGATGAAACTATAAACGAAAATCTTGTAACTGAATTATCTATGCAACAAATTAAAGACTCACCTTCAAAATTATCAAATCAATTTTCGAATAAACAGCCCATTCACTCGGATGATTCGGAGTTCACTCCAATACCATTCATTCCAAATATTCATGACTCTAATACAAGTATTCAAGACTCTTACGAAAGCACCACTGATAATGAACAGTATCGTAAACCTTTCATAAAAACTCACAAAAAACTCAAACATTCCACACCAGCTTCTGCAGAAAATTTAAAAAAGAAAAAATTTGATGATTCATTCTCGAACAAGTACACTGAAAAGTCTGAAAAGCCTAGAGATCTTATTGTTAAATGTTTTGTACAGTTACAAAGCTCAAATTGGGAAGAAATTATACAGGTAATTTATATCTTTTTGAATTTAGGAAATATATTTGCTATATTTTATCAATAGGGAATTGAAAATTTTGTTTTGCTTTTCAAAAAGCATCCTGACATTGTCGATGCTAATTTGCATTTAATGACCATAGAACTAGGTAAACAGATAAAAAATTTAAGATCACAAGTTGCCAGGTAATTGAAAAATTGTTAAAAAAGTCATATTACTAAATCTTTTACTTATCAGAGCGGCATGTCAAGCAGCGGCAGATTTATTTCAAACACACAGGAAAACTATAGAACCAGAAGCTGAAGAACTTACGTCCAATTTGCTACACAGAACTTCTGACACAAATAAATTTCTCAGAAATGATGCAATCAGAGCAATTGAAATAATGACAGAAAACTTACCGCCATCCAAAGTTATTCATATTTTATGTTTCAAAGGAGCTACACATCATAATGGGTAAAATAAATTCATTTAAAATTTTAATTTACTTTAAATTTTAATTTACATTTACAGATTGGTTCGATGTGCAACAGGTACATTAACTTTTTTTAATAAAAAAAAAATTTGAAATAAAAAAATTGTTTTCAGCCAAACTTCTCAACAAATTTGTAAATAAACTCGGTGGTGAAAGAATATATACTATGAATCGTGAAACTAGGGATAAACTAATTTTGACTTGTGCAAACTTGCTAATGGAAGGAAGTTTGGAAACGCGAAATTATACTAAAGATATTTTTAGAAGTATATCATGTCATCCTAATTATTCAAAAATATTGGTAGATGTAATTCCTCCTCGAATTTACAGAAATATTGAAAAAGCTTTAAAAAGTCTACGTTAAAAACTTCAATTATTTATGAAAAATAGAATTTATAAAATTTACAGAATTGTACTTAATATTTTGAAAAATCTCTTAGTATTATCTGCGATTTTGTTTCCATTTGTCTGTTTTTCTTTCTCTTTGATATCGATCATCTTTGTATTTCCTTTCATCATGTCTACTATGACGTGAACCACGGTCTTTGTAGGAATGCTTACTCTGATCTTTTTTATCATAATTATAGTCTCCAAATTTGATATCTCCATAAGGATTAGCCTTTGTTAAAGTTTGCAAGAAAATTGGGTCGATCATAGAAAAAGAATTAGGAGCAGGTAAGAAAGCTGGTGAATTAGGTAACATATTTTTTGAGATAGTATTTGAAGGTTGAAATCCTTGTATGAGCGATTGTAAGCCACGAGGCTCAAATGTTAGATTAGTATTCGCATCCTTATTCCTTGATTTAATATTTAATTCTCTTCCAAACAGACGAGTTCCTTTGTAGATATTACTGAAATGAAAAGTAAGTTAGAATAAGAATATTTTTGCTTTTTATCTTACCAAGCGTATCCAACTGATACTGCATGTTTATATCTGACAAAACCGAAAGATTTTTGTTTTCCACTTTCTTTATCCTTTGGTATTGATATTTCATCTATGGGTCCCGCCTTATAAAGTTTACAAATGAGTAACATTGACTTATTATTAATGTTTTACTACTAACCTGTAAAAATAGTTCATAAAGTAGCTCATTAGTTACTTTTTCTGCTAGGTTTCCCACAAACACTGTCCTATCATCTTCGTCATTGTGATTTGTAGTCGTTGAAATATTTCTTTCGTTTTCATTTTGCTTTTCAGTTGAATTCATCTTTCTATTATAATAAAATCAATAATTACTTTATTTTACCCATCAGCTTTTAAAAAATCAAAAATAAAAATCTATTAAATTTAAAAATGTATTGAAATTAGTGTTATTGTTTGTACACGTCAAAATAAACCAAGCGGTCTATGTATATATTTTGACAACAGTATATTTGACAACTCTCATATCGTAGAAGGAATAAACAAAAGGCGTATGTTGAATATACGACTTTTGTAGATTTTTTGATTTTCTGAATCTTCATCAGAAAGCACATATGGCCATTTTTTTACGCAGGAAATTCGGTTTTTTTTCTTCTACACTTTATAAACCTTTTTAAAATTCATCAATAATCAAGAATTTCCTTTCATTTTAATGCTTGATCAGAATCAAATTGGTTCAAATATCATTAATAAAATAATGGTAAAATCTGTTGTGACCGTAACGAAAAGCAATTTTTTGGAAATTTTGTGACATTTTCCGTTGAAGTGAAGTTTTTTGGTATATTATTAGTTATTTGACTTGATTTTACTGAATATTTTAGTTAAACATAAATAAAACCCCAAATTTCATCATTAAAAGACGAAGAAAAACAATTTTCTAATTTTTGTGTAGTCACCGTAACGGAGAAATCTCTTAATAAAGCAACTATTTTATTAATATTTCACAAAATAGATGATTTGAATCTTTGCAAAGCCTTTCAATCTTTTCAGAAAATAACATTTATCATCATTTTTCTTTAAGAAATCATAGAAAAAACGAATTGTATTGTTTTGTTTTTCTAGAAAAGTTCGTTTTTGTAGTAACAATAACGACATTATTTCTCAATTTTGAATATGAAGAGGGCCTAAATCAATTTAAGTGCTCTGCAGTCAAAAAGAAATCCTATGAGAGATTCTGAAAATGCAATTTATCCATGTAATAAAGTGAAATACAAATGAAATATTTAATGAAAAATGTAAAAAAAAAAAAAAAATAAAGGTGACTACACCGTACCAAAAAAAAAATGGTCATATGTCTGCAAAGTTTTAGGTCTTTATTCGGTCTAATAACGATTTTAGAAAAAAAAATTTCAAATTTTTAAAAACAAAAAGACTCTTCCCATGTTAAAATTTGTAATTCCAAAAAGTCTTATAATTATTCAATGACATTTAAATTTTCATTAAATGTATGAAAACCTTCTAACATGCGACCTTTGTTTATGAACAAAAAACAAAAAAGCCCTATAACTCCTTTCTAGCAAAATATTTTCTATAAGTTCTATTGGCATAGCTTAACCTAAGCCATGTTTTGTTTTCTAAGACCATAAAATTGTCAAAACAGTGAATTATATTAAAATAAACTAAAAAAATGCTCTCCTGTAAAATTGTAACAATCAACATACGCCTTTTGTTTAATCCTTCTACGATATGATTTTTGAAATCAGTCGTTATAAAGCTTTATTTTAAAAAAATTGAGAACTATATACTGATAATTTTCCTAAACATGGATCACTTTATCTGCTTTGTCATTTCAAATAGAGAACAAAAAATTAAATTAATTATTTTGAAAACTTGAGTCGAAATAATATGGGCTCAATAGGATACCAGAAAAATAATGTAAAAAATTATTGAACATAATTTCAAAATTTACATGCTCTTTGTCTAAAGATAGAGTTAAACAAAAACGATTATAAAATATCTTAATATCTTCATTTACATAGGGAACGCCTGTTCGCACATACCACTCACAAATCAAATATCGCTTTAAATTGATGTTATCAAAAATAAATAGTAAATTAATGATGAAAATCATTTTCTACAAACTTAAATAACACATTTTTAATATTAAACTAATGTAATTTATTATTTAAAAGCATAAATTTTCAATTTCAAAAATCTCACAAATGGTGGTAAAGCTTACAAATGGTGGTAGCTAATGTATTTTAAGTTTGACAGTTCCAAAAGCGCATGCTTTAAAATTCCTGTTAAGAGTAATGAATTCAGTCAAAAAAAAAAAATTAATTCGGATAGAGTAGAAAGGTGCCTACTAAATATTTTAATTAAATAGCAAAGCTGATGAATTTTATAGAATAAATACTAGAAATTCACGATAATAAAACCGTTTGATTCTTAAGAAAACCAATCTACTAAATATTTTAATAAATAGAAGGAGTTGGTCTCATTACAAAATTTATTAAAAAGAAAAGAGTGAAAGTGAAGCTGTGAATCATTGTATTTTGTTAGTTTTTAATAATAAAATTTAATCTTATGAAAATATTGAATCCTAAATTGCAATTGACCAAAAATAAATGGCCCTTATAAAAAGCAAATTAAATTTAGAAAAAAAAACCGATAAGGTTTGTTCTGTTAATCCTTACAATATTAAGTGTTGTTTAAAAATCGTAATGTCTATGAAATTGAATAAATAAAGTTATATTTAATTTATCTAAAAAAAATAAAAATTGTTAAAATGTCGAATAATCATTTACTGCCACCTGCGAAAAAAACATCAAAAAAACAAAAACATAAAATTGGATTTGTTCAAGTATCCGAAAGCGACACAGATGAATCATTAATTCCTAACCTTAGTAGAAATAATACACCATCACCATGTCATTCGTAAGTATGAGCTCTTTAACATATGTTAAAATCTCAATCATAAGTTAAGAAAATATTTTGAAACTTTTTTGTAAATTTGTTCAATTAAGAAAAATTTAGACCTAAAAAGTTATTTAAGGATGAAGAAAAATAAAGCTATGTGATATTATTATTTACTTTTCCTTTATCTGAAATGATCAAATATTTTGTTATTATTTAAACAGTATTGGCTGTATAGATTAAACAAACTCATGAAATAATAGAAATAAAAATTGAATGACGTACATATATTCAATACATATTATTTTCATTATCAAATGAATCAATAAGTATAGTAAATATATACAATGAAACTCATATTCACACCAATTTTATGTGTATAAATAAACGATATTAATAAATGAAAATAACTTATGATACTGAATCAATTTAATCTTTATTTATACAATAGTACAAAAATTTAAGAAAAATATGTTTTCATGTCATTCGTGGGATCTAGCCAGATCCTTAACTAATCATAATTATTAATTTATTACTGAACTCTTGGAGCATTCCACAGTGGAAAGAGTTGATCTGTCCTTCGGCAGTTTTTTGGATTGATGAATATAAATCTACCTTGATGTTCAAATTATCTCTCAACAACTTTGAAAAAAAGAGTGAAATCATTATTCTACACCAATTTTTGTTTTCTTAAACAGATTTCAAAGAAACTGTTCAAATATTTAATTTCTAACTACTTTTGAAATCATATAGTCCTTTTTTTAAATATTCTCAGATGATTTTTGTTAAGTAGTTGTTTCCAATTGAATTAAAACAAACTAATTTTAGTAATTTTTGGTATCAATTTTCGTGGAACTTTGTTAGCTTATCTACTTGAATCTAAAGCTCTACATTTACATGATTTTTATTTATTATTTTCTTGTTTATTATTACTCTAGTTGAATGATTATATGTTGAAAATTTTACTTACATCTAAAGAACTTTGATGTTAGAAGAATATTATTTTTTTGTTTTGAACTGTAATTTATCATCATTTGATTATGTAAGGGCTTCACAATTCCCAAATAATTTTGCGTTCCTTCCCCATTCTCTTAACATAAAAATTGGGGAATTTTTTTGTATATATTTAGGCTGCGACAAATACAAATCGAAAATATTGTATTTATCTAACTAAATTTGGGGGCGAATTACAATTTTAGGCTTTTAACACTTGGAGATCCGTAGGGTGACTTGTCACCCAAAAACGAACTAAATTTTGCTATATTTTTTTTATTTTGATTACAATATTATTGAAACTTTATGACTTTGTCAGGATAAAAAGATAATTTAGAAAAAGAAAAATCTTAAATCTAGCTTTTGGAAAGGGTCTCTAAAAAAAAGTAACACACGTGTCCTTAGGGTGACATGTCACCCTGGTAATATTTTTACATTTGTCTTCATTACTTTTGTAATAATACATTTATCAATGTAATTTTACATTTTTAGTTCCTTTTGTAAGAAAAAATGCACTATTACAGACGGTTTGTCCACCATCAATCTGACATTCTGACCTCTGTTCTTCGGAGACTCTGTCACACATTTAGCTCCATAACTCCGGGACGGTCCATCAAGTTCTTTCAGTAGGATAGAGGAGCTCATGAGGATTATTTATAACTCATTAGTTTTGAGATTGAGCTCAAGAGCCTAAAAACGGTCAAAAGCTCAAAATGTCAAATTTTTTTGATTTTTTTTTCAAAAAATTTCAAAATGGCGGATTGTCTTCAAAAAATACTATTTTTGATGAAGATAGTATGAATTTTCTAAAATACTTTTAAGGGTACAAAGGAGTACATATTTTCCAAAACACTTTATAAATTAGATGAACATACATTCTGGGTGACATGTCACCCTAGGGCCACGTACGTAACTTTTTCTTAGGGACCTCCAAGGCTTAAGGCATTTCCTTTCAAATTAAAGTTATAGCAGGCGTATAAAAGCTTAATTTTTGTTTAATTGCTTGTAAACACCAAATATTTATTTTAAAAAATTATTTTGTAACTTGTGATGCCCTAAATAATTTTATGTAAATGAAAATTATCATTAAATTATATTATTTTATTTAGTACCCAAACTACTAGATTTCAACTACGAAATTTTCAAATTGCTATCTTAGCTTTAACAATATTGTTATATTTTGTTGTTATTTATAACCCGACCAGACTAAGATTTTATTTTAATTCTGTAGTAGTTAAGAAGTATAAAATTATATAATTATATATAAAAATTCAACAAAAAAGTAACGAAATTCTAGAAAACATAAAGATTTCTTGATTCACGAGATATTTAACTTTTTCTTTTACTTAAATTTCATTACATTTTTGCTTTATTAATTCAATCATATATGTTTATATGAAACCAAACCTTATTAATAAAAAATGTTCAATGTATCAAATGTGGAGAAACCTTTGTTTCAGTAAGCAGTATATTTTCACATAACAATTAAAGAACTATTGGCAACTAAATTCTAATTTAATTTCTATTATACTTTCATTAAAAATTATTTTTTAGCGGTTCAATTCTGAATAATATATTTTGACGCATTTTGTATCACTTCATAGGAAATACGGAAAGAGTTTGATAATTATTTGAAACATTCAAATTTTATTTTATAAATTTCAGTAAATATTTATAAATCAAAAAAGTTTTTACCTTATAAAGTTTACAAAAAAAATGCAAATCCAAATATAACCTTAAAACAAGATAATAATTTTAATTTTAAGAGATTTTTAATATTTTACCAAATAATGTATGTCCTTGGAATTTATTAGACTTGATAGCTTGTTTTATGAAAAAAAAAACGAATTCAGTATCACTTTCACTGATAATTTGCAATTCTCTTTTACTTTGTTATCTAGTAATGTTTATTAATTTAAATTTAATAAATCTCATTTTGAAGGATCATTTGATTTTTTTAAATTACTTTATCAATTGATTATTATCAATTCGAGTAACAGTTTGACAGTAAATGAATAAGTTTTTTCTTCATTATTATCATGATTTTTCGTAGAATTAAATTTATAAAAAAAAAATAATTTTAAAAACTGGTCCAGAATTGTAATTCTGATATGGCAATATTTTTATACCGCTATGTTACTGTCACAGTCAGTTGTATTTTCTGTATTATTTTACAACAAAAATTCGAGCATGTGTAATATTGACTGGTTGTGTAGTGTAGAGAGTATTATTTTATAAATTGTATATGCATATTTTCAACACTCAAATCAAATAAAAAAAAAAATTGCAGGCAACATGATTGAAAAGAGTAGTTGTTTCTTATATTGAGCATTTTGTTTTTAGCGCTGGTAGAGTAAAGAGTTCTGCGCCTCTACCTTATTTTTCGTGTTGTATTTGTTTCATTTTTTTTATTAAAGTGTAAAAAAAATAAAATTTCAATTTCTATTTTTACACTTTATCACATATTTTTCTCTATTTATAATTTCAAAGATATATATTTATATATAAATAAAAGTCAGAAATATCACAATCAGAAAAGTTTTTTACTCTTTTTACTCACAAAAGCAAATCAAAAAATATGAAATTCAAAAGTGAAATAAAAAATTATGAAACTATTAAAAAAAACTAGTATCATGGAAATCAATATTATGTGAAAAATAGTAAACATTTTAATTCATGTTAAAGCAACAAATTTATTGGAAAACACTATAGATATTTGTAAGCCAAACAACAAATGTGCAATTAAAATTAGTATTCCGATATGCAAAGCATAGAAATTTTATTTTTGATGAATTATATTGATATAAAGCCTGATAAAAGTCAAGAGGCTTGATCATTTTTATAACACTTATGCTGTATCGAACAAAACACATTTAATTGTAAAAATTTATAATACTTTTTCAAAGCTAATTATTGATATCGGTTACTTCTCACAACAAATCATTATAATTTATGTTTTATAAGAAAATTTTTAACCGTAATTAAATATTAAAGTGTGATTATTATAATAATAGAAAAAGTTTACAAAAACGAATCTAGTATCAAATCATTTTAATAAATTAAACTACTATCAATTGTTTTTTGTTAACCTTGCAACGAAATATATTTAATTGATTAGAATGAAGATAAAAGCAGCTAGTAAAAGAATATTAAGAAGAAAAAAGAACAAAGCACAATTAGATGCAGAAAAATATCCTGAAGTAACGTGAGTTTCCTTTTTTATTATCATCATTTATTTTTTATATTAACAAAATTTTAATCAATCAGATGAATCAGATTTTTCGTAGTTGAGACTGTCTCTGTCAATATATGTAAAAAAGTAGTTTCTCTTTTCAAAGGATTTCTTAGTATTTCTTATGACTTTGGCCTCTTGAAATTTCAAAAGAAGAAAAGATAATCTATCGTTTTAAAAATGTTACATATACTTATATCAAAAACTAGACCATGAAAAAAGAGGACAAAATAAATATAGCACGTTCTTCTTCTCTCATAATAATTTAAACTTATTTTTATTTAGCATGTGAATGTACTTAAAATTAAAATGAGAAAGATAAAATAATATAATTTTAAGTTTACAATAGTCTTTTACAAATGTGGTATTTCTTAAACCCTCTCATTTCCAAACGCGTTGTCATTCGTAGTTTGTTTAAAACACTAGATATTTTTAATTATGAAATATTAAAAAAAAATTACAGACTTAAATTTTCATTTTATCTATTATTTTTTAATCAAACATGATTTTTTTCATGCACACTATATTTCATAACATACGTAAAGTATTTTGCAAATTTGTTACAATTCTGAAAGTTAATTCACAAAAAAAATAAGAAACAAATATTATCTCGATTTTAAAGACAGCTACTGACATATTTGTTAGAGTTCCCTATTTAAACCTGTGGAATAAATTATCAACAAAAGTCTTTTATCTTACATAAATTTTACCATTATTTTATTTTCATTTATTTCAACGAATTTAGTTTGCCTTACTAAGCGCAAAAACAAATCGTTTGGATTCAAAATGTTCAAGAAACTTATTAATGTTTCAATAATTGAACAGATGAATAAGGTTGTCTCTCTTATGAAGAGCATCAGAGCTTAATACACAATAAGAAATTCAGTGAAAATTCAAAGCAAAATCACATTTTCAAAAAAAAATTAAAATACGTTATAAAATAACAACACTATTTGTCAATGGTTGCGGTATGCAATACAACAAAATATCATACAATACTTTGAATAGGAAAATTATTGATTGAGCCAAATAATCAAACATACAAATCTAGATGATTTCGTAAATTTTAAATAACAATAGTAACTTTAAATGCTGGACTTTATAAAAATACAAACATTAATTAACTCATACATCACTTAAAATCTCCAGTAGATATAGCAACATGCTTATACATATACATGCTGTATATTTGTCGTTTATTTATTCATACAATGTGCAAAATCGTATTCATATTATTAATAAAGTTTTAATTCAATTTTAACATATTAAAATTGATAGAATTTCAAACAATGTATGAAAATGTTTTGTACTTTTTTTCAAAATAAATTTATCAAAAAGATTTTGACTTACAAATAGTTTAATGTTTTATTATTATTATTATTTTCTATCACTACAACCCATTAACCACCACTAGTCGATTTTTCTGCCAGTAATTTTTGAACCAGATTTCTCCTAGTAGATCTCAAAATTGGTTTTTAAAATTTTTCAATATGAATAATTAGATAAGTTTAAAAGTGGTGAAACGAGTAACTTGATCTTTTTATTATAGAGAATTATTAGCCGAATCAAGATAAATATATGTAACGAATTATTTTCATATTAGTACAAGATTTTTGTATGCATTTTGTGATACTATACGACACCTGTTGATTATTTGAATGCAACTTAAAATTTTACACAAAGAAAACATTCTAGAAGAAAATTAAAAATTTCTAGCAGTAGTGGTTAATGGGTTTTAAAATTTACTATAAGTATAACAAAAGTGTTTTTAGAGACATTTTACGAATTTTTTCCCAAAACATTTTTATAAACAATACAAAGATTCAATTATTTTTTTCATAATTCATTTACTATTGCTATATGATTGACTTTCTTCTATTGCTCCATTTTAACACTTATTTTAGCAATGTTTATACGCATACCATTAAGCTTAATAAACACAAGATTTTAATGTGTGAAAGAATTGTGTTCATTATTTCATTATTTTATCATTACACTAGATGATTTTCAATTGAATTATTTAAAAATGTATGCTAGGTCATAAATATTGTTAATCATACTAGAGGTATTCCAAAAATAAAAATCAATATTTGCTCGATAATTTTTTTTTTCGCGTTTTTTGGGTTTTATTCGCTTGACCATACATAAAAACTAAAAAAAAAATATTTTGTATAAATTTTTTTTTTCATTATCAACATCATTTTTGCAACATTAACTTTTGATAGTATACAATTTAAAACTACAAAAATGACATGGTTTTGTATGAAATAAGTATGATGTTTGTTCTTGAAAGTTGTAGATAATCGTTTGGTCAACAAAGTTTTTATCTACCATTTTACAGGTTTTCATACAAAAAAAATCGATTTTTCGTCTAAAAACATCGAAAAAATACGATTTTATTAAAAAAAAGCTTATAACATACATTTTTGTTTTTCGTTAAAAGTTTCTTCAAAAGTTAATGTTGCAAAAATGATGTTGGTAATGGAAAAAAAAATTAAAACGAAATATTTTTTTTTTAGTTTTGATGACCAATTAAACCTAAAAAACGCGAAAAAAAAACTATCGGGCAATTATTGATTTTTATTTTTGGAATACCTCACTATTATTCAAATATGTTTGAAGTCATTTGTTCGCTTTAATAGAAATGTTAATATAGAACTTTGAAGTAGCCCTCATCAAAATTAGATTCCAATTCAGACTAATCGCTTGAATGTTAAGCCAGAAAGACTCATAAGATTCAACGAAATTATTTGTTTTCTTCTCTTTAATTTTTCATGTACGTTTTTTTTTCAAAAATTACCATCTTCCTTTTTTATTAAAGTTCAACAGTTGTAAATTAGAAATAAAACGACACATTTTGTACATGTAATTAGAAGAATCATTCTGTTAAATATAAGTAAAGAGTAAATATTTATCATACATATGCCTGAACTATTTAATTAAAATATTGCTTGAAAATAATTTTGACCTTTCATGTCATTGTCATATTAATTAATTTAATCAAAATTGTCCAAAGAAAAAACAAAATATTTTTTTATATAAAGTAAAAACATGCAATCTGCAATTATTCATTTATAATTTTTGTTTTACCATTCTACTCAAATTAAGTCTAATTCTATATATCCTGATTAAACAAAAGTCATGTGACTTGTTCTTATCAATCAAATTGATATAAAAATAATTTAAGTTCATTAATTATCATTTAAAGTTTAAGCTCTAAAAATGACAATTTAAGGTTTAATACTATTGTCATGTATTTATTTTTGCAAACTTAATCTTTCTGATAAAATAAAATATGAAAAAAATTATCACTTTTATATGTTATCCTGATAAAACAAAACCATCAATTTTGTTATCACGAATTGATAATAGTAAAATACAACAAAATAACATAAGATATGAAAAAAGAGTATTGTTTGAAACGTGATTCTAATTGGATTTTTTTAATCACGTTTTAAATATTTTAAAATGTTTACATACATTCCATGGCAAAAGATAATAAATCAATTAAAAAAAAATTCTGACGTAAATTTGTTTAAATGGAAATAGACAAATTACATTCCAAATTTAACAAAAAAATATTAAGTCAACATTATTTTATAATACAATAATATGATTCATTCATGAAATATAATAATCAATTGAAAATAAAACTTACACTTAATCTTATGTTGATAAGATTCACCTTTATATTTAGTAGAAATTAACATCAAATTTTTTATAATTAAGAAACGGAAAATATTTTTACTATAAGATATGCCTTTGTCATATATTTCAGGTGTACCTTTATATACAAAGGATAATCATTTAAAAAAATATGAATTTAAAATATAGATTAACCTTAATTGTAAAACACATTTATATTTCAATGACGAGAGAAACACCAGTAGTTTAAAACGAATAAAACAATTTAGTCAATCTGCTAAAGCTTATGCTAAAGCATCAAATCATTTGCGGTGTCAAATGTAAAGATTTACAACGAAAAAGTTTCTTTACTTTATTTTATAAACTTTATGTATACTGAAAAACATATACAGAAACATTTAATTTTGAATAAAAATAACGCTGTTATCGGAAATAATATGAAGCTTATCACTATATATCTGTATTTCGATTGTTGAGCAAAATAAAAAGATATATAAAATGGGACCCATATACAAAAATTTGATTAGTCTTGATTGTACAATGCCAGCTTAAATTTAGTGCACATCAATAAAACATTAGTAACATAACTGACATCAAGATATATTTGTTCCATTAAATTTAAGAAAGTGATGAGAAAAAGTTAGATTTATAAATATAATTGAGATGAGAATAATAGACTGGTTGTAGTGTTTCTTCAAAAGTCTAAAAATAGTTTCAGTGAATTTTTTACAGACACTTGTTATTTTTATTTTACAATAACTGAATAAAACAAATTTTCCAAAGAAAAACGCATAGATTTTACCAACCCAAGTTAAGGTTCAAAGATAAAATATAACCAACAAATATCATACTACGAAGTGCCAGTTTTTTTTCAAATATAAGTGAAATCACTTCATTAGCTTTAAAAAAGTAGAACATCGTATGAATATAAGAGTATAATGAATGTTTGATAATAAAAATGCAATAAGAACTTGTAATTACTATTTAGTTTTGCTAAATACTACTTTCAATACAGTATTCAATTTTTAAATATATAAAAGTTAAATTAGAGGTTGTGAGACAATCATGTCAAAAGTTTTAAAATCATTAAAATTCCATGATAGCACTCCTGAAGATGGAAAGGGACGAAAAAAAAAACGCGAAGCACCAATTAAACGTGATAGAAGTAAATCGAATTATTCTCTCATTTCTCTTAGTGAAGTAACAGAAGGCGCTCTGCAAATATGGAGGTCGTTACCAGAAAAAATAAGACAAGATCCAAGTTTAGCTAGTTTTCGGCAAGAAAATGAAAGAATTCATGGTAAGTGCACAAATATTTTGTTTAAATGAAAATTAAATGCTTACTAATAATATACAATTGGTTCTTTTTGGTTTATTTAACAAAACATAAAAATCAAAATTAAATCAAAAATTAAACATTATAAATATAGATATAAATTTTAAATATTTTATTATTATTATTATTATTATTTACAATATCCTCATAAAGCAATAAATCTAATTATTGCAGGTCCAATTTGTTGCGGCGAAAATCATTGTAAGCCGTTGAATAATGTGTGACATATTTTAAAAAAAATAATGAATTAATAAACTAACAGCCAAAAATCAGACAAGAACATATAAAGTGCCTGATAAGCGTTTTTTTATTATTTTTTGAAAAAAAAATATTTATGTCTTGCAGCACATCTCGAATATGACACGTGATTCAGAGCTAAAATGATATATATTGAATATAATTAGAAAAAAAAATATAAATTTATTTTATGTTTAAAATTAAATGTTTAACCTAATTAATCATTATCCAATAAGCTTAATGTTGATAATTATTGTTCAGGTCCAATAAGCTTAAAATAATAAATTCTCATAGTTTTTGCTCAATGTTTATCAAAAATAAAATTGTATTTTAAAAATGCTGCACGGCATAGACATAAGTGTATATTCATGTTTTTTTTTAAATCAGATGTCTTTACTTTTCATTTGTACTTTAACACGATTTGAATTGCACAGTTCTTATTTATTATTATTCCTTTCTTCATTACATACATGTTGTATCTCCTTAATCATATGTCACATAATAAATATTTGTGAATTCATACGTTGTATTATCAATGTCATTTTGTTTAAACTAAATGAAAATTTATTACATCAACGTCTTTTTTTGCAGTACAAATTTGTCACAATATTCAAATTATGCGATTAAGAAAGTCAAACAATAATCGCCATAATGTAAATGACATTAGTTAATTTACAAATGAATTATTTACTAAATTTATCCTCATAATTTTAAAAATCAAGTCAAATAATTTAATTATTTTATAAGATAACCGTAACATTCTTCATTTTCCAGTGAATATTAAACTAAAATGTACTTCTGTAGTATTTGCTCTTCGCATATCTGAAATTCAATAATATCTGTTAATTTTATGATTTTCTTAATTTCTGTTTAAATGATCTAAAAATAAAATGTAACACCTTGTTTTAAATATCAATTCATTTCTGCTCATTTTATTCTGCAGTATAATTCATTTCTCTTATGACTTGCACCTTCAAATGGAAATTAATGTTGGAAATCTATTTGATTTTTGTATTTAAAGTAAGAAAATTTTGTAACAACAGTAACGGTAAAATGAGAATGTTAACGCTTATATGAAATTTTCAAAAAAAAAAAATAATTTTTATATTCGTAACAATCATATTACAATAAAAGCAATTTTTTATTGAAACTAATATTCGTAAATCCTTATATTTTTATTTTTCTTGAAAGTTTCCGATCTATTTTACTCAAAAGTTTTTTTTATTTCTTGTTTATTAAAATGTTACAACAATTCATCAATGTTAAGATAACACATAAAACAATAAAAATTTAAATTAATTTAAATAAATTGGCATTAATAATGCAAACAATTATTAAAATTGTTTTAACTGGTTCATACCGATTAAAACTGTGCTCTCATTTTATTAACTATAGTTTTCTATAGCTAAAACTAAGAGTTCAAATTAATAAATATTTTTATAAATTAATTAATTGAGAGTATAATTATTGATTATTTTAAAGTTAATTTCAAGTTATTTCTTTCAAACAAAAACAAATTAAATTAAATTAAAATTTTCTATCAGGTATCTTAGAAATTCCAAAATTCTGTTTTTTTCTTTTCATGATGTTTTCTAAACAAAGAATTATTGTTCAAGTTTTAATTATTAAGTAACCGTATTTTATTTGACTACCGAGCAATTCGCCAAATAATTTTTGAACAATACATTTATGTGATTACAAAACGAACTTTTCTTTAGTTTCTTTTAAGAAATTCAACTCTTTATTAATTTAATAGTTCTTTTTGAAAAATAACACTTACATTTTTTTGGGAAATATAGTGGATAAGCCCTTGCATTTTTATACTAAATCGTCAGCAATTAAATCTCTATACTTGAAGTTGGTAGCGTCTAGTAAGTTTTTTTTTCTAGTAACCGTTTTTTAAGTAAATATCCTATAAAAACAAATGGTTTCAAATTAAAGCATATCTGTAAACATGACATCCAATTTTACTTGGAATTAGAATTTCCGAGCATAATGGTTTTTCAAATACAATAACAAACACTAACCATTATTAGGCAATGCAGAAATATTTAAACTAATTAAAAGAATTAAATAATCTGTTTTCATTTTTTTTTGAATAACCTACATATGATGTGTGTGTATACCCTGCTATAATTTGAGAAGCTTGTTATCTAATTGTCAAATTAAATTTTAGGTCCAGAACATGATGCTGACCCATTACCAAATGAAGATAACTCAATCTCAGATGATCATGCTTCTACAGATGGACAGTCAATTAAAATAAATGTAACAAATGAGCTTGGAGAGACAATAACAAAAGAGTAAGTAAGGGATTACCAAAACATTTGTGAGAATTGAAGCAAAAAGTTATTATTTAATAAAAAGTAGTTTATTATTTAGTCGTTTGTGAATTGAGATACAGTGATATTCAAATGAAAATAGATTAAGTTAGATTGGTATTTATAACTTTTATTATTAAAATGGAAATTTCTTTGTAAGATTGCATATTTGGATTAAAATAATTTTAATTTTATATCTTGGTTGAATTCTACAGGGACAAACAATACGATGCTTCAAAGGGTGAGCACGATGACACAGATGCTATTACAGGACACAAAAAGGTAATGTCTCATTAAAATAAAGATATTAATCGAATCTATACTAACTGCAATTTCAGCCTCATAAACTATTTGGACTGATTAAAATGTGCATATTATTAGCTGTTTGGTGTTTGTTCACACTATTTCTAATGAAAAATAACGAAAAAGAATTGAGCTATAGGCAAATGTCGATTCCATCAGAAGAAGATAAAGGTTTGAAAAAAATGTTTTTTTATTACCAAGTCTTACATATTGACTTCTTTTCAGGTTACATTATTCCAGAAAAGATTCCAGATCCTCGTTTAGGAATTGTACTGCAAGGAGCATTTTTAGGAGAGCATTATCACAATTTGACAGACAATTATGTTTTCGTTTATGTCCAGTTAGTACACATGCCTCAATCTACATCACTTAATAGTTCTAAAGATATATTCAATTTATATTATGGCGCAGAGGTAAATTATGTGTGTAAATGTGAAATTCACAAAAATGAAGCGACTGTATTAATTTATGAAAAAGTCATTTAAAAAAGATTATTGTGCTAAATTAAGAAAATTTTTATGGTTCGGAAAATTGCAAAGCCAATTTAAAAATAACAGAAATTTCAGACCTAATAACATTCAGTTGATTCTTATGAGTTTCTCATTCTATCACTTTTTAAAAAAAAATTATAAAAAAATGTACAAAAATAATTTTATTTAAAAGTCCTATATTTTTTTTATTATCATTAAATTTTAGAACCTGACCGATGTGTGGAAAATACCTGTAGCTAGTGCCACAGATCTTGATACTGTCCCTGAACTAAAGAAAAAGCATACTTTTGAACTTGGAGAAGTTTCATTAGAAAAAGTTAAAAATTCCAATTCAAGGCTACGTGTAGTGATGACAAATAATATTGGAGTTCATGTGCCTGTCAATTTTGCATACGACCCTACACCTATAGATAAAAGTGTTGGAATTATTTATGCCACAATTGTTCTTCTTGGATTATATATTATGATTATCTGGGAGGTTGTTATAAAGAAACTATATTATTTTGATTATCAAAATACATTTGTCTTCAAATAACTTTTTAGCTGGTTCACCGAACCTTTGCAGCATTAATTGCTTCTACCACGGCAATAGGAATTTTAGCTGCAATGAATGAACGCCCTACTATGGCTGATATAATGTCATGGATAGATACTGAAACTTTACTTCTTCTATTTGGTATGATGATTCTTGTGGCCATTTTAAGTGAAACAGGGATTTTTGACTATTTGGCTGTTTATGCGTATAAGGTGTGTATCGAAAATTATTATGATGATAATATCTTAAATTATTTTGATTAACTTATTAGATAACTAATGGAAAAGTATGGCCTTTGGTCAATTGTCTTTGTTTATTTACTGCTGTATTATCTTCGTTTTTAGACAATGTTACGACTGTTTTATTGATGACACCAGTTACGATTAGGTAAGTTTTATATTATATGATATTTAATTTATCGTAATTTTTTTTTACCTAACAGGCTTTGTGAAGTGATGGGACTTAATCCTGTCCCCATATTGATGTCAATGGTTATTTATTCAAATATAGGAGGAGCATTGACTCCTGTTGGTGACCCCCCAAATGTTATTATAGCGTCAAACAGTTATATAGCGAAAAATGTATTCTTTGACTTTTATTTTCAGTAAAACCGTAAAAATATATAATTTTTATCATTAACAGGGTGTAAATTTCACTACTTTTACGATGCATATGGCATTTGGAATTTTCATGGTAATGATTCAGACGTACATTCATTTAAGATTTAAGTTTAAAAATGTAAATGATCTGAGATTCAGTGAAGCTCAAGATGTGCAAGAATTACGTCATGAAATTGCAGTTTGGCAGCGCGCGGGTATTTACACCATTATAGCTTCTTAAAGATTAGATACTATAATTTATTCATTATTTTAGCTGCATCTTTATCATCGTATTCGAAAGATGAGGATATAGTAAGAGAGACATTAGAAAAGAAGTGCACACGTTTAACAAGGACTTTAAAAAAAAAATTAACAACTGGATCCGTTCCTATTGAAAGTTATAAAGCAACACTAGAAGATTTAGAAGCTAAAGTATTACTACAAATTTTTAAGTAAAACTCATTCAAATGTATCATTTTCTTTCAGTACCCGATACGAAACAAAACCTTATTAGTTAAATCTGGTGTAACCTTAATATTTGTTATTAGTTTCTTTTTCCTTCATTCTGTTCCATCTATATGTGCTTTAACCTTAGGATGGACTGCATTATTAGGTGCCATTTTGTTATTAATATTAGCAGACAGGTAATCAACCAAATAATTTTATAGAAATGATAAAAAAAAAAATTATTTTACAGAGAGGACATGGAAGCTGTGCTGGCACGTGTAGAATGGTCTACTCTATTATTTTTTGCTGCTTTGTTTGTGTTAATGGAATGCTTAGCAGAACTGGGACTGATCGACTTCATAGGAAAGCAAACAGAAAACGTTATTCTTTCAGTTGGTAAAGAATCTCGATTAGCTGTTGCAATTTTATTAATTTTATGGGTAAGAAAGAAAAAAAGTCACAATTATTATAGAATGTAATTAATAAATTAAAATAGGTTTCAGCTATTGCATCAGCTTTTGTAGATAATATTCCGTTGACTACTATGATGATTAAAATTGCCATTTCTTTAGCTGAAAATGAATCCTTGGATTTGCCGTTGCAACCTCTTGTCTGGGCCTTAGCATTTGGGGCTTGTTTAGGAGGTATATTTTGATTATTTTTAATTAATCGTATTTTACAGATGAAGTAAAATCGATTCAGTCATCAATGGAAATAAATTTTTAATGACTTTACTTTAGGAAATGGAACTTTAATTGGGGCCTCAGCTAATGTTGTGTGTGCTGGAGTAGCCGAGCAACATGGATATCGATTCACATTCATTGAATATTTCAAGTAATTGTTACTGAATAGAAACAAATGATTTTTATAATATCATTTACAAATATATTACAGAGTTGGGTTTCCAGTGATGTTAGGGAGCATTGTTGTTGCAACTGCTTACTTAATGTTTGCACATGTTCTCTTCACATGGCATTGACACTTTATTTAATTAAAACCGCAGCTACAAAAAAAAAATAATAATGAAAATGTTTATTACTAAATATATTTTTTTGCAATACTCTCGACATAAGTCTTTAGAAATATTATATTAGTATAATAGAAAAAGAAAGAATGACACAAAGAAAATTAAAAAAGGAACTAAATATATTTGATAGATTTAAGAATATTTAAAAAAAAAAAAATGTTAAGTAAAGAATTTAATATCGATATATAAAAAAAAATAAACCATTAATAATCTAAAAAATCGAAAAGAACATTCCGTAATACTCGATAAGGATTAGATAAGATTATATGGAAATATTTTAAGATAAATTAGATCATTCATGTTTGTCATTTAAGTAAAAATAATGATGATATTTACTTTCATGCAATTTATGTGCCTTAAATGTTCTGGTTCAGAAACAAAAAATAAACTTTATGTATTACTTGTAAACGATTGCCATCTAAATTATTATAGATTTAATATTCAAATCTAATTCTTGGACTCAAAAACTCGGTCTTTGGAATTGTAAATCAACAATACGACAATTCTAAAATTTTAATTTGCATAGACGGCCAAAGATTGAAATTTCATGTTATTTTAAAGTAAATTTATACTATGTTTGAGAAATACCTACGTATTTTTGCCGGTTGAAAATAAAAATTAAAAACAAAAATGATTCAATTGAAATTCCTTCCATACATTTCTAAATTGAACAGTTTTTAACAATATGCCATCAACTTTGGAGTTGAAGATTTCTTTTAATCTATTTATATTTACAAAATCAAAAGACAATTAATTAAAAAATTAAGTAATTGAACGTCCGCTATAAGTATACTTTTAAAGAAATACTTCTTCACATAAGCCTTTTTGTTGTAGTATGACAGAAATTTTAATTCACATTTGCCGCGGCTTTATTAAACTTTTAATTATCGTAAGGCCGCGACAAATGAATTTCAAAAGTTTTGTCCGATGCCCCTTTTGAAAAGTCAAAAAAGACGTGGGGCATAAATAAAAAAAAAAATTTTTTTTGAACAGGATTTTCAATTGAAAATTCATGTTTTTTAGAAAATTTCAACAATTTTTAAGTAATTATTACGTTATTGTGGTGAATTAGCCTGAAAAAAGCTAAATAAACCAAAAAAATCCAATTGAAATTCCTTTTGCAAAATTTTAAAATCCAAAATTTTTAACGGTCAAATTTTTTAAAATAGGTTTTTATGGATTTCTGAGTGATTTCTTTGTAAACCTTACAAAAAACATTCTCAAAAGGCAATTAATTAAAAATGTAAGCAATTATACGTCTGTTATTGGTATTATTTGAAAGAAATTGCCTTAAAAACATAATCTGCAAGAAGAACTTTTTTTTTTTTTTTTTTTTGCCCCCCCCCATCTAACATGTTATTGGATTAGGACAAAACTTTCGATTTTCATTTGTCGCGGCCTAAGTTAAAAAAGTCTTTGGGTCCATTTTTTATCAATCAAAAGACAGTCTCAGGTAATATAAAAAAATGACAAATCATTTCGTAATATACATAAAATAACTTTGAAATTTGCAAAATAAAGATCATCCTTGTGGTCAATTAATTGGTAAAAAAAATCCTATTGAAATTAATTTTTTTAAAAAAATATTAAAATAAACAGTGGCTGTATAATTAATGTGTGTCTCGGCACAATTTGAAGAATAAAATTGTTTTACCTAGTGTTACTTTATTTCATCAAGTTAATAATATTATACTATAATATAAGAATGATAAAATTAATTAATTATAATGTACACCATTGTCATAAACCTTGATTTGGAAAAATAAAAAAATCAATAGCGCTCAAGGATAAATGTTGCCAAAAGTAAAAAATAATGTAATTAAATAAAAAAAATAGAATGAATATATATTTTATTCATGCAATTGAATTACTGTTTCTGTTAAGATGTGACTTAAACTATAATTGACTTTGAATTACAGTTCGAAAACATCGAAATGGTTAAATTATTGACTGTATTTTGAGGTTTCTTGATGAAGTATAAATTATAACTTTTAAATATTTTCTATAATTTACTATGAAGTGGTATCCAACAAACTATTAAAATTTACATGCAAAAATTTGGGCAATTAAGATTAAATTAGTAAATTTTCTTTTTTTTGTAAAAAAAATCTTGACCAATATAAATAACTTTTATTTCAATAACTAATTTATTTATGTATACAAATATTAGGAACTTGAAAAAGAACCATTATCATGAAATTTGCTTCCATTTTACACGAATATCTAACTTGAATTATTTTTTTTCAATATTCTTTAACTGACCAATATGCATAGCAATTCATTTTAATAAATACCTTCACAACAACTTTATTGTAATAGAATAATTTAATAGAAATTTTTAATTCTTATAAGAATGCCTGACTATCCCTTACTTAAATCCTAACTACTCGAATTCAATGTCTGACAAATCAGAAGTTATTTTCTCCAAATCTTTCTTTGCTTCTTTTGGTAAGGTATTTTTCTCTGATACATTTTCTAAAGTATAATTTGATCCATAGAGCTGATATAATTGCATTATTGCAGATGGATGAACCGTTATATGTTCAACAGTGGTTTTCTTGTCTGTTTTGTCATTATGCGTTTTGTTTTTCTGTTGTGACCATTTTTCCATCCACGATGCTTCTTTTTTTACTTTATCCTTTTCATTATGATTATAAAATATTTTAATCAAAAAGTGTTCATTAAGTTATATTGTTATTATTTTACCTTCAATACAACATCTTTCACAGGTTTCTTAACATCAGCGTATCTCCTTCTGTCATTAGAAGTTTCGCCTTTAATGTTTAAAATCAGTAAAAAATAACAGATTTTAAATTTTTCATATCATACCTATTGGTTTTGTATTAGTTTGTGGTCCTATTTCATATAAAATTTGAAAATCTGCATGTTCTCCTAGTCTAAATCCAAATCCGACTCTACTATCAGTTCCTATTATTAAACAATAATACATTGTTAACATTAATATCATATGGGTTTTATAATTCAAATTGGTGTCACATGAAATTTAAGTTCTTCGGTTAATATATATTTTTTTAATATTTGTAGTGGAAATATTATTTTTCAAAAGTCTGAAGCATATTTTGCCCTTTCTAAAAAGCTTGAAAGTCTTAGTGTTCCTAAATATTTTTTTAAATTTTGTAATCCATCTAAACACAAAGATCAACTAGGTAAATAAACTAATGACGTCTTTCTTTTCATGCTTATACTTATACTCTCACTTTTAATACAACTTGTAATTTCATTATTATTTATGTAATTTTGTTAATAGTTTTAATTTGAAAGTACAATAACGCAAATAATTAAAAACATACCAAAAATTGATTTGCCCACTTCTAATATCTTAATCACATGTTTGGTTTTTAAACAGTTACTATTACTTATTAATAAAATTAGGAAAACCGGTTTGTAAAATGTTTTTTTTTAAATAAATGCACATGTCACATAGTTGACACTATTTGAACATCCGTATACATTAGTTTTAACCCGAGTAAAGGTCCAAATTAAATATATATGATTTTATGATGAACTCGTCATGTTAATAATGAGTGGCTTATATAGTTATAAACCATGATCAATTTTGGTATCCGAACACATTCACTATTTATGTTATTGTGTGATATTTAACACATGTATGATTCAATGATTTTGAAAGTAGTTTTCAATATGTAAAAAAGAAAAAAGTTATATCTTACCCTTTTTGATCGGTGGAATATTTGAATAGACTAATGATAGAATAGATGGCAATTCTTCTGGAACAATAAGTGGTATTGCCATGGAATCTGATGAATAATTAAAATACACGAAAAAAATCTTTTAAAATAATAATAACATTCAATCAAGATAATTATGTCAATGTCAACAGGTATCTGGTTATTTTATTAAATTTGGTAAGTTAGTATTAGTTAAAGGTCTTTTCATCATTTTTTATAATTTTGCATTTCAAGAAATCTTGAAAACAAAAGTTCTAATTACTAAAAATTTATGAATAAAAGTTTTTTTTTAAATTAAAACACAAAAATTTTAAAATAAAAAAAAATATCATCACATTTACATTTGTATACATAAAAGAAGTAAATAAAGCTTAAAATAAGTTTCACTTTTTAAATGCAAAGTTGACTCATATTAACGTGAATACCTGTATTTCGAAAATGTTAACGTACGAAGTAATAATTTTAAATTTCATAATACTTCAGTTTGCAAAAACTATATTGTATAAACTTACTTTTCCATAAAGCACATAATAAAAGTACATTGAAAAGCATTTGTTTCATTTTTTTCTGTTCTTGAATTTAAATGTAATTTTTACAGCAATTACAAAATACACCAATCATTCTAAAAAACTAAGCATGCTATTGTTTAAACATTAATTAATTGTAATATTAAAGTTCTCTATTTAAAATATCTCTTATATCAAAACATTGTAATACTGTATATTTATAATCTATCATTGAATAAATTTAATGTTGAATTCACGACGTTTAACAAACAACTAAATTACCTGCTATATATTTTTTGATAATATGTGTAAAAAAATTATTTGTATCTCTATGAAGCCTTTACGTGGTTGTATGGATTATAAACATTAACAGATGATTAGCAATAATACAAATAAAAGTTACTTTGATTTTCAATGTTAGCCAGTAAGTTTTTTGAACGGTTGAATTTTAAGTTGCTAAAATGCTAGAAATTAACTTCAACAGCCAAATTCGATGTTTTGATGGAACCTCAACTCGTATTTCCATTTCACTGACTTATAATTTTGCTATTACTGACCTCACAACTTTCTTGTTTTATTCAACGTATTTTGATAATTTTCAGGCTCTTGAGGCTTTGGAGCCCAAACCCTGAGTCTAATCCCAAAACATTTTAAAAATCCTTACGAGCTCCTCTATTCAACAAAAAAACCAGACCTGGCTCCGATGGACCATTCAGGAGTTATGGAGGTGTTAGATTGTTATAATGCACTTTTTCTTACGAAAAGACGACAACGTGTGATTCAGGTTCACTCAATACATCGAATTTAGCTTTTATAGCTAATTTATTGATTTTTTGTGTAAAATTAAATATTAAAATGTATTTAAAATTGAAAATTAACGGTCATGTAGTTATTTGTATCTTTTAAATTTAAGTTCGTATAATCAGCTGGTAGAACATTATATATTTGTTCGATTGCATTGAAAAAATAAACAGTGTTCGACGAACATTTTCGTTCGTGCCTAGTTCCAATGGAGCCTTCTACGTGTACGGTATTTCGAAAAATTATATCCTTTTAATTTGTTTAAAATTGGTTTAATAATAATAAAATATATAAAAATAAAGTAAGTTAATCGAAACATTCTTATGCAATTTATATATTTTAAGTGAAATCAAAGTCTGAAAACTTAAAATTTGCCACAAAAAATCAAAAACATTTCCCAGACTTCTGATAACTTCTATAGCAATAAAATTTGTGTACAAACCAATTTCAATAAATATAATATACATTATATGCATGAATAATTTGTTTTGAATTTAATATTTTTAAGAACTTTTAAGTGATCAATAAATACAATAATTAATTAAATAAAGAATTTAATATATTGATGTGACGAAAATATAATGATTAAAATAAAAAAAAAAACTAATACAACGCCATAGAGAAGATAATCTACGTATCTTAATTTGTTTTTTAAGTCTCTAAAATTTAGTTTTATATTTTCTGTTTAAATAATAATAAAATTACTGTATGTAATGAATGATTTTAAAATAACTTATAACTAAAATATATAAATAAATAAACATTAGCAATTTGCACACTTACACATTTAAATAATAATGGTACTCAAGGTCATTATCATTTATTGGCATTATTGTTATTTAGAAAAAATTTATTTAACTTAAGCTAAAATTAATATAAAAATTATCTGTAATGATAATTAATATATTGATTTTTATTAGTTTGTTTTAAGTGTAAATTATATTTTTACCTATTCATGTAATTTAATTAGGTAGAGATGTAGTGAATGTATTTGAATTTAAATGAAAATTAGGCAATATTTAATCCAATTAAAAGGTGAAAAAACCTTTGTTAATTTAACGTTAAAACTTATAAAAAATACTCTCTGTTTTCATTTCAACAACCTTTTATCATAGATAGTTAATATCCCTCTTTAATTTCCTTTTAGGATACAATAAATTATATACTGCACCTTGAAACAGGAGTGGTTTAGCACTTTTATAGATTATTTAAAATCGGTATTCATAGTTCATCATGTCCTCAAAAATTTTCAGTTAAACCATATTTTTGAAAATATTTATAAAGGTATAAACCGAACAAGATTATATCGTGATTGTTATTTATATGAAAACTTGTTTATAATTTTGATTCTATTGAATATTCATTAAAAAAACGAAAAAAAATCATATACATTAAAAACACCCAAATATCAGAAGATAATAAACCGAATAAATATTATATGGAGTTACGTAACTATTCAAAATACTTTTTAGTTCTTTAACATAAGTTTGATGGCAAGAAAGAAACTGACTTAAAATATTTTGTTCAATTACATTTTGAATGAGTATTTAACATAAATTAGCTTCAAACACCAAAAATTAAATATTCACACAAATCTTCAAACCAACTTTAAGTCAAACATGTTAGTTAAAATCATTTACAATGTCAATATGTCTTTAATAAAAATTTTCTGGGAAAAAGTAACATTTCATGTATGCTTTCTTTTTGCAGGCCGTAACATAAAATAGTAACGTTCCTGGATGATTGTCAAAAAAGTCATAAATGTTTTAAGAAATTAAGTTCGTCATGGTTCAAAATTGTATTATAGCTAATAAATGGTTTTTTTTTTTAATAATCAAGAATCAAAAAAAACTAAAATATGTGATTTAAGTGGAATTGATATAAAAATTACGCAAAAAATCAAGTTATCAAATTGTGGAAAGTCAAAAGATCCTTATACTAAAAGTAATGATATACACAAAATTTTAAAAATAAATAGAAAAAACAATTTAAAATATATACAACATTAGAAATGAATCTGAGTAGATGAAAGCCAAACATAAGTTTTTTTATTTAATTTGTCTATCTTTCATTAAATTTTTTACGTGTACATAAGCAAAGAGACGATATAAAATAATAAAAAAAAGTTCATCTATGTTTTCTACTTGTGTATGTGAATGAATAAACAAAAGGTGAAAAATCAACTTACTGTAGTGAATATTATATTTTGATTTTAAACAATGGAGCCGTCCAATGAAGTAAAAGTGATAAGAGCACCATCTCTTAAACGTGGTAAAACTGATGAGCGTCTATCTGAACGAGTAAGTTTGTATATATATTTCCATAGTATTTAAGCAAACATATGTTTTTAAAAATATTTTTTTTTGTTCCAATTGCTTCATGAATTTATCGAATATTTAATTTATCTTATTACTTGAATTAAAAGTCAGAAGCATTTTTAAATATTTCAGAACATTGGTCAACTTTTTCATTTAATAGTACTGCAAAATTGTATTATTCATTCATACATATTCTTCAATTTATTCAACAATACAAATAACACTGATTGACTTTAAAATGACGACAAAATAAAGAAAAAAAATCTAAATTATCTGACGGTTTAAGGCTGGTTGTTAAAATAAATTGAAGGAAGAAACTTAATTTTGAAATAATAAGAAAATAAAATGTGGAAAATTAAATGCTTTTTATGGATAAAGGGTTGCTTTGAGTTTAATATGTAAATTTAACAAGTGGACAAAAATTATTTTGTATATTACTCAAACTCGGTCTATAATTTCTTGATCGAAATCTCAATCAATAGTGCTTTTAAGATTAAAAACTTTAAATAAAAAATTTTTCATTTTTACAAAAAAATTGAAATAAGTATGTTTCATTTTTTTGTTCTCTCATTTATACGAATCACTGTTTCTTTTACACATATGCATAAATAAAATTTTTACATGGGAAATTATACACACCTGAAGTAGGTAACTCAAAACTAGTTTAGTTTAGCTTTATCTTCAGCAATGAATACACGGTGAAATTTATTTTAAACTTGTTTTTCATTCATTGATCACATTTAATAATATTTTATTAACAGATATCTCTAAAAATAATTTGTCTTTCTAAAAATTTTTTAGCAACATTTCAAACAAACCTTAATCGAAAAATTTGATAGGACAATCTACAAAAATTATTTAAAAAACTTTAAGATTGTTTTTAAAATACATAACAAATGAATAATATCAAAATTACAATATCGCCTTTTGGAAAATAGATATTCGGTGAAAGAATAACATTTGTTCAACAATCAAACAAATTGAAAAAAACTGATGACGTATAGAAAATGTATAACATTCAAAAACCAATCACGTTACACTATAGACAGAAACGTTCAATTCATTACAAATATGTAAAAATCATAATATCTAAATATTGAAAGATATAATTATTGCTCTTTAACATCGAAATTTACCCATTGTTACATTACCCACAATAATTTTTCGGAAGTTTATGACGTTAGAATTTGGTTTAAAGTTTTTTAAGTTCTAAGGTGAAAAAGGATTGGATTTGGATGATTTTACAAATTTAAATGTGAAATAATTTTTCTACTTATCTCTGGTTTTTTATGGTAAAAATAAAAAAAAAATCATGAATGTATTTACTCGAATTTAAACATTTTATTGTTCGATGATGTACTTCCTTATATAATGAAGAGATAAAAATATGTTAACGTCCAAAAATTCCTTATTAAAATTTCAAGAAATAGAGGCAGCTTACCAGGTCAGTAACGTTGAGGTCATCAAATGTCCAATAAATTTTATCTCAAGAAAATATTAATAAATAACTTCAAATCATTGTAAATAATGGTCAACAGATTTTAATGCGTCTTAAAAATGACACACAGGTGGCTTGATTGTACATTCTGAACCTACACTACCACCATTCAAGTTCAATATTAGACTTACCAAAAACTGACTTTATTATTTGTATCTACCCACATGAATTAGTAGAATAATTTTTTTATATAAACATATAAAATTTTATTTTAAAAAATTGTGGAACGAAAAGTTTATTTAAAATTTTTAAAATATAACATGTACTATCAAAATTTTTTATTAATTTTTATTTCCAGATAAAACTAAAAAAAATTATTGGTTTGACTGTTTGTAGTAATGCAGGTCTTGACGTGTCATTAACAAATGGTGTATTGGCATATCCTGCAGGGTGAGACATAATTTATTAACTTGTAATATTATATTTTATACATATTATCCTTTAAGATGCACTGTTGTACTCTTCAATCCAAAAAAATTAAGTCAATCATACCTAAAAAATTCAGCAAGGAAAGCAATTACGGCCGTAACGTATAGCCATTGTGGCAGGTAAAAACAATCATATATTTTTCTATTTCAAATTATCTTAACACCTATTAAAAATATTTCAGATATTTAGCTACAGGTGAATGTGGCATTAATCCCACCATTAAAGTATGGGAACTAGAATCATCAAATGGAAATTTGGAAAATTATTCTGGAGGATCAATCGTTGCTGAATTTTCGGGTCACAAATATGCAGTTAGTTGTGTGGTAAATTTTTGTCAAATGTTAAAAAAATGTATAAGTGATTATCATGACATATTTTACTTACAGGCATTTTCACCTACCGGGAAATACCTTGTGTCTGTCGGTTCACAACATGACAATATTGTCAATGTGTTTGATTGGAAAGCTAATACTAAAATTGCTTCCAATAAAGTAAGTGCCAAAGTTGTTGCTGTTAGCTTTAGTATTGATGGAAATTATTTTGTAACTGTGGGGAATCGGCATGTAAAATTTTGGTATTTGGAAGGTGGTCGACGAATAAAGGAGCCAGTACCTTTGATGGGTCGTAGTGCCATTTTAGGCGAGTTGCGAAATAACGATTTTACTGCTGTTGCTTGTGGAAAAGGTGAAATGGCAGACAGTACTTATGCTATTACACGCCAAGGACATTTGGTTGAGTTCAATGCACGTCGTTTGTTGGATAAATGGGTTATGTGTCGAACTGTCTCAGCTAATTGCATAGTAACAAGTGCCAAATATATTTTTGTTGGATGTGCTGACGCTATAATTCGATGTTTTAATGCTGAAACATTAGAATATGTAACAACATTACCTCGAACACATTTTTTAGGTGTAGATGTGGCACAAGGTGTTCATATAAACCATATGATGGCAGCCCCGAGTAATGCCAGATATCCTGATTGCATAGCAATTGTTTATGATGAGCCTCGATCGAAAGTTACATGTGTTTACAATGATCATAGTTTGTATATTTGGGATCTTCGTGATGTTCGGAGAGTAGGAAAAAGTCATTCATTTCTTTATCATTCAGCATGCATCTGGGGAGTAGAAACAGTGCCATTCAATTATACTAAAAATAATATTCCACTAAATTTGCCATCAGATTGTTTCCTCACTTGCTCTTCAGATGATACGATACGAGTTTGGGGACTAGAGGATTGTGATGTAAACGAATTATATCGAAAAAATATTTACAGTAAAGATTTACTGAAGGTATTCTACATCGATGATGAATTGAATTTTATTAAAGATATGGATAATCCAATTTTAAGTACGGAAAAAAACTTAAGTTATGATGGGCGAAATGGTGTACGTTGTATTAAAATAAATCCAAGTAACGGTCAATTTGCTACAGGCGACCGAAGTGGAAATATTAGAATATACAATTTAAACAACTTAAAACTGTTAAGCACTATTGAAGCTCATGACTCTGAGGTATTATGTCTTGAATTTACAAATGAAAAGATAAAGCGCAAGCTATTAGCAAGCGCTAGCCGTGATCGATTAATACATATTTTTGATGTTGAGCAAGATTACAAAATATTGCAAACTTTAGACGACCATTCAAGTAGTATTACGTCTGTTAAATTTGTTGGTGCAGGAAACGATTTCAGTATGATATCTTGCGGTGCAGATAAGTCAATTATTTTCCGAAATTTCCAACAAAATGTTTTCGCTCGTGGCAATAATAGTGCTGGTAAAGCCACACTATACGACATGGAAGTTGACAGCAATTCAAAACATATTTTAACTGCTTGTCAAGATCGAAATATAAGAGTATATAGCACACAAACATCAAAGCAAACAAAAACATTTAAAGGTTCTCATTCAGATGAAGGAAGTTTAATTAAACTGTGTCTTGATTTAAGTGGGATCTATGTTGCAACTTCCTGCACTGATAAAACTCTTAGCGTTTATGATTACTACTCAAACGAATGTATGGCACGAATGAGTGGACATAGTGAATTAGTTACCGGTTTAAAGTTCACTAATGATTGTAAATATTTGATTTCTGCAAGTGGCGATGCTTGTATTTTCATATGGCAAGTTCCTCATGATATGATCGTAACAATGCAAGCCCGATTATCACAGCAAGCTTTAAGAATGGGCCAACCTTCTTCAATACCACGGCAAATAAGTAGTAATTGTAATGTAGAAATTAATGACAGAGTATCTCCATCTAGTATGTATATGCAAGAGATTCAAGCTACATCGAATTACCGTTTTTCAGAAGTAGGTCAACTTCCTCAATGGGCTAAACGCAAAACAAATGAAGATGCCCAACAGCCAGGATCTTCCTTGTACGGATCAAGTCCAGTTCAAACACAGAAACCACGTGGGCGCTGGGCTCAACGTGGAAATTTTGATGCAGAAACACTAGACTTAAGAAGTATTGTTGAAAGTCCTTTTGGTGCCGAACGACAATCAGACCGATTTAGTACAAATTTAATAAATAACAATACTCCAACTTCAGGATATAACAGTGGTGGTTCCAAAGATGTTTATGGTAATGCATATTTAAGTGAAGATAGTTCTATTGACAGTGGAAGAGAAAACCGTCGAGATTTAAAATTAGCAAACCAAGATATAGTTGCCCAAAAGAATATGCATAGTTTAAATTCTGAGTCAAATAACGAGCATGATGATCACGATGGAGATATTGAAGACATGTCTGATGGGGAACGTACAAATTCAGATCATGGACTTTTATATTACCCTTCAGTAGGGCATGCAACCCCGACGTAAATATACACTCTAATTTGAATTAGATAGAAATTAATTTTTTTATTTATTTAAAACTTATAGAGATTTTAAAGTGAACGAAATGGATGTTTCGGAATTACGAAAATCTTTACGCAAACAAAAATTAGAAAAACAGGGACTTACTTTATCAACATTGTCTCTATCAGCTGCAACTGGAACATCAGATGATGAAGATGAAGCCTCAACACCAAGTGGAGACAATGCAGAACGTTCACTAGCATCAACTTTTGGTGGTAGTGTTGATAATATTCCTCAAGATAGTACATTCCTGCAAGCTGCTTTAGATGGACCTGGACGAGGACAAAATGAGAAATGTAAGTAGACACAGTTAAACTTTAGACTCTATTGGATCATATTTTTTTTATTATTACTTTAAATATTTATTTTTCCTATTCGGTTATAAATGGCTTAAAAAAATCATATGCATATCATATCTGCCCTTGCAGAAAAGAACGACGCACCTTTCATTGTCTCCAGGAAAGCTTAAAACCCCATCCTCATTCAAAATAATATAAAAATCAATTCAAGCGCCATCAGGTGGGTTTAAATGAAAATAGAGCATTAAATTTACTATAAATCAGGGGCGGATTGGAATTTATTATAAAGAAAATTTATTTTGACTCATAGCTCTCATATCACTTCGGAACGATGACTCTTGACTTGCTCTTGCCCGAAAAATGAATATAGAAGGGTGGTTGATTGATAGTAAAATTAATGACATGTATCTCTTTTGCTTCCAAAGTTCAGAAAGTCTGAAAGGGCAGAATATAGTTGCTATAACTTTTAATTGGATTATGTACAAAAAAAAATTAAAAAAAGAATATTTATTTTTGTTTAGCACGGAAGAGCCTAAGTGCCATGCATAATACAGAGGGTGGAAAAATATCAACATCTATTTCAAAATCATTTGCAAATTCAAAAAAAGAAGAACTGATGAAGGTCATAAATGAAGCTAAACAAAAACTACAAAATGTAAGTTATAAATAAAAAGTTAATATTTTCATGTTACACCTATTTGAAGATTTAAAAACAAAACCAAAATTGCAGAGTGGCGAATTTCGAATTATTATTACAAATACAGGTTCCATAAATGATCGTTTGAAGGTGAGCAACAGAGAAAATCACCTAGCAAATGATATTTTTCCATAGACCTGACTTTTCTTTTGAAATGCTATTACTAACTAAGTCTTGCGACCTAGTTCACATTTAAAATTGTATGGGAAATATTTTTTTACTACATTTTGGAATTAATTAACAAATTAAAATACCATCCCTAATCAAATAATTTATTAGTTTTTATAAATCGGTTTCGGATGTTTGTTTTTAACAAATTGATCATTATTGCCAAAGATAAAACATTAAAATGCTGAAATTAAATTTTATTTTTACAATATTCCACATGCTTCTTTATTTTCACATTTTTAAGACACAATGTTTCACACACAAATATGGAAGATTCTGAACCTTAAAAATAAAAAAATAATTGTGGAAAACTAATCCCATTAACTTTTTTTTTAATAAAACTAAA
The DNA here is from genome assembly GCA_900002565.1 of Culicoides sonorensis. Classification (NCBI taxonomy): domain Eukaryota; kingdom Metazoa; phylum Arthropoda; class Insecta; order Diptera; family Ceratopogonidae; genus Culicoides; species Culicoides sonorensis. The sequence goes on from LN483423.1 coordinate 187,246, forward strand.
ATTTGGTCTAAACAATTAAGGCTACTCCAAACCTACTTACAAATAAATGTCCGGACTCCTTGATGAAAATCTTTTTAAAAATGCAACCTTCTTAAAATTAAAAAGTATTTTTACAATAGTAGCAATTTAACAACAAAAATATAACGAACTTTTTTGTTGCTTCCCCGATTTAAGACTAGAAGTAGTTCGGACATTTAATCGAGTCCATTTCGAGTAGCCTAATTTAATTAATTTATAAATTGATTCATTAGTTTTTCATCAAAATTACAGGTTGGTTACCGATCAAATTTACGTGCTAGTCAAAGTATTTCAGATTTAAGTCATTCAAAAGCGTATCGATCAAATTATTCATCAGGTATGTTAATATCTTTACTGATTTTCTTTTAAGTTGTCAATTATTTTGAAGTGATATCAACTAACAGTATTTATACATTTTTTTTCTAATTTAATGCTCTCTTTTGATACTAACAAATGCTTGTAATGGAAAAGATTCACATTGTATTTATCTGAATTGTGCTGCACCTAAGGCTAAAATTTTACAAAATTGTAACGTAATTAAACAATTTCAAAACTCTCTGCTTCCCTATCCATTAGACCTTGGTATTTATACACATAAGCAATTTTCTACGTCAGAAAAACCACTTGTAGACACGATGCAAAACAGTATTATTCCAGCTCAAAAATTAAAAAAACATCCGCGTATATTAAAACATTACAAATCTTGTCCTGTATCACCTGTTAATGAAGAAATGGAATGGAGTAGCCTAGCTATGCAATCAACAAATATGTCATCAACTGAGAATAAACGCCATTCTATGTATAATGACGATGCCAGAATTCTTTTCAATATGATTCACTCAGATACAGAAAAAATGATTGCCGAAATTTCTCAAAAATATGGGGATTTAGATGACTATAGTCCAAAAAAACCTATTATCGAAAATAAAGATGATGAGAATTTCAGTTCGGATTCGCTTGAGGACTGTAGTTTAAATGCTGAATCAAACACAAATAGACGATGCAAAAAACATTCTTTTCAATCCAGTAATACAACAAAGCGATCTGTATCAGATTATTATATGTACAATCATAATAGAAATGTATCATTATCCGATATTTTAACTGAAACCGACGAACGAGAGCAAAAATTCTTATCTACACAACGACACTCGAGTGCAAGCTTTTTTCTCGGTCAAACAAGTGCCAATAAAAAGAGTCAGGAAAGTTTACTTTCTGAAGATTTCAGTGGTTGTGGAGGTGCAAGTATTGGAAATAGTATGGAGAGTATTTTGTCTGATGATTCAGAATGTAAAAGTGCTCCACTAGAAGTACTTTTTCAAAAGCATGAACGTTTACTAGGATTAAGTATTCCAGAACATAAAACATTTGAAATGTCCACATCAAAATCATACGGCTCAAGTCCTAATGCACTGCCTAGCTTTGATTTTTATATGACTCAAAGAGAACAACTAGAGAGGAATGTCTCAAATTATGGATTAGATATACTTAATTATTCGCGTTCTCCGAAAGCAATACCTACATCAATAACATATCCTAGTTTAAAAGCTGATGGTGATATTCCAAATTTAAATAATAAGTTGGCAGAATATAATTCTGGCATTAATAGAAGTTTAAGCAAAGACTTTGCTAACCAACGAAAATGTCAAAATACAAATCCAATTTATTTTTGTGATTCCAACATAGCGACTTCCATTGCACAAAATTCTACCACTGAAATATTTACACCTTCTAGAGTGGAAAATGCAAATTGCGATACTACAAATAGTATGCTTCGTATAAGGAAGTCATGTAGTTTTGAATTAGAAGTAGGTCATGCTCGAACCATAAATAAAACTGACAAAAAATTCGCACAAAATTTACAAAAATTTGAAAAAGATATATTGGCAGAACATTACAAGAAAAGTAGCATTTTAGAAACTGATTATTTAGCTCACAAACCACCAGTTGCAAATCGTCGAACTTCAAGTGTTAAATGTAAAAAACGAATCAAGATGAAAGATCAATTTAGTACTGGCAGTCAAATGCAGTACGGTCAAACTTCAGAAAGTTTTGTAGTTTTGGAACGTATTGTGCCACAACAGGTAGAAAAAAAATCAAAATATTGACTACCCGATAATTTATCTTTACTTATAATATGCCATAGAATTAGTTTATTTTTAAAATTATTTAATGGTTTTATATTAATGTTTGATTCAAATATTTTATAAACCACAATCTCAATAGGCTGAAGAAATAAAATCATTCGAGATGTATGTCGCTGAAAAGGAAAATAATGAAATTATGGACAGTTTAGAAAATCTTACTGAAAACAAAAGTAAGGGAAATATTACGAATTCAATCGACTCATTAGACAGTCTTCCGGCAAAAACTGAACCAATTTTTAAAATGAAACCATTTGCAAACTCGGCAGAGTATTTAAAATTTAAAGATATAGAAAAGAAAATTGAGATTATCAACAAATTAGTTACCTTAGAAGAAAAAAAATTAAAACAGATAAAACTTATGAAAGAAATGAGAATGCAACCATTTGAATGTGATATATCAAGAAAAGGATATGTCAAAAGTTTATCTAAAAATTTTGATAACTTGACCCAATTGAAAAATATGAGTTTGGATGATAACACAAGTGAAGCTAAACAAATAAAAAGAAATAACAGTTTACCCGATGTTTTGGAAGGCACAAAATTTAATATTTATATTGATCCCGAAGAAAGATATCACCAATTCCTTGATAACACTGAGGACACAAGTCTTAAAGGTGTGCTAATGAAAATAAAATTGCATGCTTGAAATTATATTTGTTTTGGTTTTTTTAATGTTAACAACTTACTTTAGGTTAAAATTATTATCAAATGTATCACAAACATTTTAGTTTATTTTTAACAATTTTATAATAATTTTATTAGGCCGAGGAAAGTCTTTTATACTTTTCAAGTTATTCCCCACCAAAAGTTTGCCCAAATTGTTCAGGGGAGTATATTTTTTAAATATATTTTTAATAAAAAAAAATGTTATTTCTTCTCTAACTTTGCAAATTCTACAAAAATGTAAATCATCCAAGTCAGACATGCCTTTTTGTTAAAAAAAAAATCTCAATTCACTCCTTCCCCAGAACAGTTTCAGTTGCCATTTTTTGATTTAATTTTTTTTATTTTCAACCAGATAATACTCTCGGCTTATCAAATGCGTATAGCTTTATAGAATTATATAGAAAAATTTCGCTATAAACATAAATTTTAACCAGAAATTTTAGTTTTTGTGTTAAATTTTTAAAATATCACGAATTCCTTCATATTTCATTTTAAACTTATAAGAAAAAAATGAAAAAAAACAAATAATCATTATAATTAAGAAAAATTTACCAAACAGCGAAATATATTCATTAAATATTTTTTTGCCCGGTAAAACACTGAGAAAGAAAAACTATCAGAATATTTTAATACATTAAAAACTAAGAACTTTAGACTAGGTAATAATAAAAAATGATCGGTTTATGATTTAAAAAAAATAATTTCAGTAAAAATATACTCTTGAGTGTATATATACTTCTCCCCCACCAAGTTTTTTGAGACAAAATTAACTGGAAAAGTAGAAACGACTTTGCTTGGCCTTAGTTATTACTTAGATGATTTCGTGTGATTTGTTATAATATAAATATTACAGGTGTGATGGTCAATAGTTTTCTCTCATCAAATGATAGTGACGATTCATCCATTCGACGTGCATGTTCCCTGAGTGATCTAACTATTGGAAAAGGTAAATCTTTCTAATGCACTACAATTATTTTGATATAATTTTTCATTCAATGTATGTAGGAATGAAGCCAAAAGTAAGTTCAAATAGAATTTCTGAGAAAAGAAATCTTCCAAAACGAAGCAATTCATCAGTTGGTAGATCTTCTTCTTTTGGAATGGGATTACGCAGTGTATCTACAGGAATACTTTGTGCAGCAGTGAGTTTTTTCTTTAATACTTTGTTTTTTATTTTCGTCATAATTTATTTAATTTTGTTAGAGTGATTCCGATGCAGAACCTAATCAAAATGGTCAAAAAGGAGGAATAATGAAACAAACAATATCTTCTCAAAATAAACAAAATGGTAGCATTTTCATATACATTAAATTCATTCTTTCATTTTTATTCTTTTTTAAGTTACACAAAAATATATTAATCCGCGAAGTGCTGCTGGTATTATCAACCGACGCAAAGGTTTACAAAATTCTTATAGTAGTGGTAAGCTGTTTGTTATTTCAATAAAATATTATATTTCAAAGTGCTTTTTTTAAAGTAAATCTTTCAACTGCGGCTCAAGAAGGATCAAGTTCAGAAGAGTCTTCCCCACAAAATAGTCGAAATGATCAAACAAATTTGAGTAAACCTGCTGTACCTCCTCGTCCTAGAAATATAACAGGTGATCATAAACGTACAGTTATAACGTTAACATCTAACAAAAAGGATACTGAAAATATAGATACACCTTGTAAAGACAGCGATGTAGAATGTGATAGTAAGAATATAATATACACATTGATTTTGTTTCTTTCATTGCTGATTCTTTATTTATTATATTTAGTGACATCACAAATTTGTTCGAATTTGATAAACCAACTTATGCATACAACAAGCTCTGTGATTCAGCTACATCAAAGATTAAAAATGTCAGATGAAATTGGAAATCAAGGTAGTGGACGTAACAACACAATTATGTTAAAAGAATTAGAAAATGCTGTTAAAATGACACAAAATATGCTAACAAAAATTACTAACAATCGGTAATTAAAATTAATTTTCCATTATTATTTTAAATTAATTGTTTATAATTTTATTTTCAAAGCAATAATTCTGGGGAAACTGGCATTTATACATCATACATAACAAATTCACATGATAGAGCTACCATAAATATAACGCCAACTAATAATCATTCAAGTGTGTCAAGTGCATCAAGCAGCAACCAAAATAATGGTGATTTTAATCAGTTAATGGATAAGTGTTCAGATTTGTTGAGTAAAGTTCAAAGACATGTAAACTCATAAACGAGAAAACTCATATGAATATAGCTAATTTTTCTTGCGAAATGTTTATTCATTTTTTTACAATCTACTTATTTTTAAGATCGATTTAAAATAACCTAATAAAATAATTAAGCCAATTCTAAACAAATATTTAATTTAATTTTAGAAAAAAAGGCTCTGTATTGAATTGCATAGGAATTTATATTATTAATAAAAATAAGTCAATAATATTGTTCATTTTAATACTATGAATTAAAATAATCAAAATAAAAACTTGTCATGATAAAATTTAACAAATTAAACATGACCATCAATTTATAAAACACATTGGTCGGTCTAGTAATACAACAACTAATAAAATAACATATTTCACAAAAGTAAGTTTAACTTTCTGATATAGGTTCATTAAGTATTAAAGATTCTCAGTTTTAATTGCCTTTTAGGAAATCATCAACCAAATAAATATTATCTATCTATATTAAACATAACCTAAAGTATTACGGTCCTTAGTTTTTTCTACCGACACTCACGTCTGACGACCCGTTAGACGTCCTACCAGAACACATATCCCTTATTCCGTGCATAAAAGACACAAAGCCTATGCTTATACACAGGCAAAGTGTCTTTTATGCACGAAGCGAGCGATATACATACGGTAACATCTATAAAAACAGAGTCCGTTTATATTTCATCAAAATTCAGTTGTTTAGTTTTTTAAAATTCTACCAGAAAGCTGTGGTACAGCGAAGAGTTATCTTTTTAATAATTAACATGAAATTCTTGGAATTCATGACAATTAATACTTAATGCAATAACAGGTGAATTGTAATTAGTTTCATGCTGAAACAACCAATTAAGCCAAACTAATTATTTATATTAGAGATCTAAATTGAAACAGAGAGTTATAATAAAAGAATTACATTATTTAAGAAAATTGTCTATTGGGTTTTTTTTATTACTTTTTATTAAAAAATTTCATAAAACTCTTTTAAGCTTTCCTGCAGTTTAAAAAAAAAATATTGAAAATAAGGAATTTCTCATAGTACTTCATACTTGAATTTATTTTGTGTGTGAAAACTATCTAAGCCTCATATTTAATATAAGCTCAAGGTCCCAAAATATGTAAATAGTCTCAGAGGTTCTTATTTTATATGTAGATCATGTCATATAGCCCAATAACATTAAATCTCCTAAATTTCACTTCAACTTAAATATATTTTTGATTAAAATGAGTCATGGAATAAATAGATGCTACCAATGAAAAGTTTCTTATTTGCATTTCACTTTGATGTCATACAATCATAATAATTTGTCAACCTCTTATACATAAAGAGTACTTGAGTTTTTATTTATGAGTCTATTTGTTTAACAATCAACTAGAAATAATGAAAAATCGCATATATTTTCTTTTTCATTAAAATAATCATTTAGTTTAAATTGATACTATTTCTAAAATAGTTTTTAAATTAAATCACTAATTTGGTTTTGAATTCAAAACACAATCGTTTTTTGTTTAACATTTAAATCTTTCATTAACTAAAAGGAAATTTAGTTAATTCTGAATGATGATATTTTTCTGATTTATATTATCAAGTTATAAATTAAAAAAAAAAATACTTGATTTTCATGCATATTATTTCATACATTTTGAGTATACTTGAATCTTGGCTTGGTTCTTTTATATATTATTGTTTAGTAGTCAATAAAGAATGAAAACGTTTGATCTTTTTACGTATACTTAAACTCACTCTTAATTTTATTCAAAATAATTGATGTATTGTTTATGAATTATGATTTAATAATAAGATGAAAAAAAATAAATCATTATTTAGGACCAAAGCGAATATTTGACTAAATTATCAATATCACGTGCATGAGAATACACAGGTGTTACAGCTTACTTATGAATCAATATCGTGTTAAATCTCCACACTACATTGTATACATTATAATTTATTTGTAATAATAGATAATATTCATCATTATCTTTGCAACACGTACAACATATAAGTTCTTTATATTTGGATTAAATCTCAATTTTGGATGTCAAATTAATAAGTTAACAGTTCAACACTTTTTGACAATGTCACATTGTAAAAGTGAGTGATAATTTACAGTTCAGTTAAATTCTAAAGAATTCTTGCAAGTTAAATTACACAATTTTGTATGGAATATTTAGATTATTTGTTCGTTATAAAATATTAATAAACATAAAATTTATCAATACAATACTATAGTTTCATATAACATAACATTCAAAAATCAGGCATTCATTGTTTATAATCTTACCGTGTAGTTCTTCAATTGCACACAAATCCTTTAAAATTAAACCTTCTTAATATTTATAAAAAAGAAATTTCAAATAAAATACCGAATTAAGAATCTATAATTTTATGAAATTTTACTTAAAATTATTCAACTTCCTTCTTTACAAAAATGGCCTTCAGGTGATGTTCACATATTATATATATAAATAAGTGTATACTTTATTTACTTTTATTCTTTAAAGGTAAGGAAGTATTTATTTGATTTAGAAGACTCTGTGCCAAAAAATGAGGCAAATTATCGTTTTAAAGGAACTACAATTGAGTGATTTTGATCTGAGATTTGTTTATATTTATTTGTACACTTATTTATTTTTCAAACTATACTATGCCGAGTGCTTGGTTTCTATTAGTTATCAAATTAAAGAACATTTTATTTAATCATGATATAAACTAACAAATATTGTTTAGGTATCACCATATGGCACTGATTTTATATAAAATAATACATAGAGTAAAATGTTTTAAAATAATTACTTTAGGCCGCAACAAAATTTATGTCCTAGTCCAACCAAAAGTCAAATGGGGGGGAAAGGTATTTAAGACAATTTCTTTCATAGTACATTTTTAGCAGATATAATTGCTTAATGTCATGGTTATTTGCCTTTTGAGTATGTTATTTATTACATAAAAACATCAAATCAAACAATTTTGTTATGGTCATTAAAATGAAATAAATTTATCCATCATAAATTTTCAATTTTGAAAAAGTAAATTCAATTGCATTGTTTTTTTCAGGTAAATTGGACAAAAATACATAATTTAAATTATTCCTTCATAAGGGGCATGTAACAAAACTTTTAGAATCCATTTGTTGCGACTTTTAGATGTTTTCCACATAATAATTTTCTTAATCAAAAATGTTGCAAGTTTGACTCATGCTAATATAATTTAGTATACATAAAAACTAAGTAACTTTACATCCGAAACTTTTATTATTTTGTAATGCATTAAAACCACAACCTGCTTACAGTCCTTTGACGCCTTTAAATATCATTTTTTATAATAATTAATACATAATAAATATAAAACAAAATTAAAAGTATCAAACATATCATGTCTTTTGTTTCCCCCCACCAAAAATCTTTATGAAATATGAGTACCAATGAAAATGTTTATTTATTTTTCTTAATACAGTTTGCACGCATTGTGTAGGCGTGTCATTTCACTTCTCTCCTTTATATTAAACGAGTACATAAAATTCATACATGATAAATATAAAATAAAGATATTAAAATATGTAATAACATTAATACATAAAAAATGAATGGAAAATATTTCGAAATACTGATAACCTAATATGTATGGTACAAATCGCTGATTTAATGACGTAAGTACATTTTTTTTACATTGAATGTTATAAAACAAAAAAAAAATTGATATGTGTACATTTAATATTTAATTAATTTTAATTTAATTTAATTTAATTAATACATTTAATATTTATCTCAGAAACCACAGTCTTTCAAAATACTAAAATAAGATAATGATATAAGCAATTTAAGAGAACGGACACAAAATATTTCTATGTTTAAACTAGAAAAATATAAAACCCTTGAAGAAAATAAACAAATTATTGAAAAAATTGGAATGAAACTTAAGTCAAAGCAGAGCTAAAGAAAATGTCATGCTAATAGTAAATAAAATAAAAAAATAAATAATATGCTTGTTATTTTATGATGTTTGGATATAAAATACAAATACAATTTTCTATCAAAATTACTTTATGTAGCAAAAATATAAATTATGATAAACAAACAATTTTTTATTGGTACTAATGGTACTTTAAAGTTAAATCATATAAAAACTGAATTTTACGCTTGACTTAACATTTCATAAATATAACAATGCCAACAAAAAATTGCAAAAATTTAAAGAAATATTTTTTTTTTATTTTTGTACCAAAAAGATGGTATGATGATTTTAATGATAATCCTGAAAATATTATGATACGTAAACTATTTTTATCTGATCAAAAAATAAGTTGTAAATAAAATTTAATTTAAAGAAATTATTGAACTTCTTACTGAGCATGCATGTTATAGAATTACAATTCTTTAAACAAAAATCTAATTAATTTATTATTTACTGATTAAAAATGAATTTCGATTTACTATAAATTTTTTAAAACTTTAAATTATGGTTTTGCACTATTTTATGATCTTAACCTAGACCCCTTTAAATTATAATTTTTCTTAGTAGCTTAAAAAACATGTGGTTTAGTATTTTTTTTCTTTGATAGAGAAATTCGAAAATTGTATACAAACATCTTTTTTTTTTGTAATTTGTGTCAATTTTGACGCATTCATATCTTTTCAAAACTCACGAAAAACTTAAAACTACTTATTGTATCATAAAAATTTGTTCAAAATTAAAGATTTAAGGATTACATGGAAGATTATAGAATGACATATTATTTAATGTTGAAACGAATTTAGGTTTCATAATATGTATAATTTTGTATGTGTATCTAACTTAATAATAATGCAATAATAGTTAATAATCTTGCTATAGAGTTTTTTAAAGAGTAGCCAAACAGATATGCTTTATACTGAATTAATAAAGAAAATCTAAGAATTCTTATAAATCCTAAACGGATTAACAGCCCAGAATTACCTTTATGAATTAATTGTGTCATTATTTGTTCAAATTCATGAAATTCTGTTTGATACAAATAGATTCTAAATGAATTATGTTCAAAAAATAAATCTCAATTTGCAATGCAATACTACATACTTTAGTCTGGTTTTTAAAACGACAGGATATTTCAATGAAAGGCAACTGTGTTTTAAAAAAATTACTCTGGAGCTCAACTCGGGTATTAACAAACTGCCATGGCGCACCGCGGTGGAAAAAATTGTTTTTTTCCCAAAATGTATTTTAAAAACTTCAGGACCTCAAATAATTGTTTGCTGTTAAAAAAAAATCCTATTTAGAGTAAAACTTGTATGTATTTTTCAATTGGATATATGTTTGTTTTTTTTTCGAATAATTTGTTTGTTCCTTTCTATAACGTTTGATGCATCTATAAAATTATCATATGGTTCACATTAAATTATTTAAACTTATATTTTCAATCATACTTTATATCACCATCACCCTCATTATTATTTTCACTTACTCACCTCTTATACAAATTGTGAAAACGTGCATCAAATAAATAATCAAAATCAAGATACATTTACAATGTATCAAAAATTGCTAATTTAACGGCTTTAGTAGTATTGAAATTTCAAAGTCAACTCCAATTTAAGGAAAAATTTTTAAGAAAAATAAAAATTTATCAACTCTTTTCAAGCGGAAACAAATATTTCCGTTTAATAACTTTTTCATTTGGCTATTTGTGATCTAAGTAAAACTAAATACTGTTTTGAACATGATTTAAAGTTAATTTAACTGACACGTGTCACTAAATTATTTAACCAGGTATTTCTAAATTATTTTATTAATGTTTCATTTAATAATTGATACTATCTATTATGAAAATAGGATGGTAGGGTGGTTTTTATTTATTCTACATTTAAATTGCTTATTAAGTCAACTATAATCGAAAGAGTTATATAGTTTTCAATTTACCATAACTTTTCTCTTATTCTAAAAGAGCAGTAGAGTATTTAGCTGTAAAAAGAATAAAAAAAGGTAAATTGACAATTTTTTTAGTTTTTTAATGTGATAAGGAATATAAATCCTTAAAAGTTGTATAAAGTAAAACATTTAATTTTATATTGACAAAAAATAAACAATGTTAATGGTAATACTGAATTATGTCTTAGTTTACATTTCAGTAATAGCATCAACGGTACATGTTTACATAATAGATATAATTGTTGGAAATGTTACAAAATTTAAATATGCTTATTGTGGCTGTGTTGATGATATTATTTTAAAAATGTTGTAAATCTACTGTTACAATATACGTATTTATATATATTTATTTATTTTAAAAGAACGATATCATATAAAACACAAAGTAAATATGTCAATATTTGCTCAAGATAATTGATCTCAAACCCCTTGTTTTAACAAATTCATAAATAATTTTTTCTTTTATAAATACAAACCTTTTTTTACTATAGTAAAGAATATATTATTTTGTTTGCAAAAACAAAATATTTAAAACTTCAAAATATGTTGAGAAGATGAAGGCTTTCATTTTCATTTTGTTAAAAATTTATTTATGTATATTAAAATACATAATTATTTTTGGTTTAACCGTTTAAAGTACTTATTCGTTGAAAAAAAAAATGCTATTTAATTTGTAAGTACAGATATTCAGTATTTATTTGATCAATTTTATTCTAAATACACCTTACAGATCATAATTATTGTTTAGTAACATCTAGTATTCAAATCTATTCAATTCAATGCATATTCTTAAATTATATTCATTATATTTTTTTTTCTCAAAATTAAAAAGAGAAATATATTGCACTCTTTAGATTTTTATTTAATCAATATCGTTTTATTATTATATAAAAATTGATTAAAATATTTTTGTCAAAAGACTTTAGCAATAAATGGCGGTTCAACTCTCTGTCGGACATTACTCAACATTGATGTACTTGAAGTAAATTCATTTTGCAGTGCTGTTGAATGCCAAGTTGTATTAATATTTGTGCTTGAGGTGTCTGGTATATGAACTGATGTCGTATTTTGAGTTGATATTGCAGAAGAACTACTATTAGTCGATTGGCGAACTGAAATCTCATTTATATTATGTAGTTTTCTCATATGTTTTTTCAAATCAAAATTCCGACAAAATCCCTTTTTACAATAGGGACACTCATACGGTTTAGAATTGGAATGAATATGCATATGAAATGTTAAATTGTAAACTTGATGAAACGCCTTATTGCATATATTACATTTATAAGCTTTTTCAACACTGTGTGTAAGTCGATGATTCTTATAGTTGCCTTTTTGATGGAATCCTTTTCCACAATACTCACAGACATATGGTTTATAATTTGCATGAATACGTGTGTGAGTGTTAAGTGTAGAAGATCTATTAAATGCCTTTCCACATGTTTGACACTTATGTGGTTTATCGGAAGTATGAATTATTTTATGTCTGCATAATGTAGAAGCTTGTCGAAAACCTTTTCCACAAATTTTACATACAAATGGTCTAGCTCCTGTATGAACTGGCATATGACGCGTTAGATTGTAATGTGCATTAAATATTTTACCACATTCAGGGCATGCAAATGTCTTTTGTTTATTGTTTCCATTTGATTCTACAGGTTCTACAGATTTTCTCACTAAAGGTTTTGAAGAAGCTCTTAAATTAATTGGTACAATTTCACGATGTGCTTGGCTACGAATTGAAGTTATTGGATATGTGGTTGTTGATCCAGGTATATTTGTTGCAGGATGAGAAAGTGCAAATTGTGCGGCACACATTAACTGACTCGGGTAATATAATAAAGGATATTGAGATAAAATTTCTTGTGGACTACTTGATAAAAAAGGATTAATTGAACTAGGCACATATTTTTTAAACGCTGAATCATAGATACTGGATGCAGCTGGTTCAATTTCCGGTGATGACCTATCTATATTAGCTTTCTTTATATCATTATCATGTTCCATTATCTTAGCAATTGAGAATTTCAATATATTTTGAGTTTTTTTTACATTTTGTCGTGTAACTGTTGAACATTCATCCGAATCAGATGGACACAAAGCACTATTATTCGCAGCCTCCATAATGGGACTCTTTGATATGGATGGATAGCTAAAAGGACTACTCGGACCGTCCATTGCATGAGAAGTCTAGAAATAAAAAAAAATATTAAAACTGATTTAGAACGTATCGTCGATAATATTCTGAGCATATTTTGTAAAATTAATTTTTTTTTTTCTAAAATGAATATACAAAATGTTGTAAAACATATAGACAGAAATAAATCATGTGTAATTAATATGTTTTGACAATTAGTATAAAAATATTTGTATTGTTATACCGAATGAAATGAAGTAGTTGAATAAAATTTCATTATACACAGTCATCAAATCAAATGAAAAACACTGAACGTGATTTTTTACGAAAATATTTATATTAGCAAACCCTTTTATACTTTTTTTTCTTTACAATTATACAAAAAGGCGTTTATTATTTTTTTTATTTTCATCATCATAATTCATGTGAAGTAGTTCAAAATATTTCCCCATATATTTTTCGCTTAATTACTCAAAAATAAAAACACCACATTAAAAAATACTTAAATTCAAACATATTGGTTCTGCCCACATGTATTATCATTGTCAAACAATAAATTTGTTTTTGTCGTAATTATCACAATTGTTAGCGGGAGAAAATGTTGAACAATATGCTTGATGGTTTATTTATCAATTGTTAACTGAAAATCAAAAACTTCACATTTTCCACTTAAGTGCACTTAAAAAATATATGATTATTATAATGTAAAAAAATGTCTTTTATCGTATTAAACTTTAAAAATCACAAGTTCCCACAATTTCCCTTGACATTTTAATTTTCAAACAGAGAAAAATGCAGTTTATTGTACATCAATATTTTTTTATCTAAGCATAATACACAAACTTAAAATACTATCAAGTTAAATAATTAATTGTAAATACTTTAACAATTTACACACACTCAATCAACACTTTAAGAATTGAACTCATATCCAACATAACTTTTACTCGCCTCTTGTAGATTTTAAGGGGTTTTTGGTCATCTTCTTAATTTTCTTAAAAAAATGTTTAACATTTTTGAACAATATTCAATTATGCTAAAAAATTCACTTAAAGTGCAATGAAAGCCAAATTTATTTTTACCAAATATATTAGTCAAAATATCTTGCACAGACGGTAATTGATTAAAAAGATAATGATCCAGTAAATTTCTCGTATAGAGTTACAAAAAATACCTACAATATGAACCATGATGATATTTTAAAATATTTAATATATTACAACTTCCTCAATTTAAGAAATTGTTTTTAAGTTTTTGTTGTCCACTTCACCAAATAGTGTTAATAAATCTTTTATTACAATTGAAATTTTATTTTTATTTTCTATAATTATAGACGATTTGAACTTTAATGCAAAACATTTAATAGTTTGGATACTGTATGTATTAAATATTTAATATCACCCTTCTTTCACTAAATAATGAAAATAACTGATTGTAAAACTTTTGTAAAATATTTTCAACTACTGTAAAAATATACTGGGTGACGCCCCTTTTTCGCAAGAAATAAATATATAAAATTCATACATAACAGCTAAACATACATAGCCCAAATGAGCAAATACTTGAATAATATGATTGTATGAAAGATCATAATGATATGTACCAACAATAAAATGTAGGGGAAACTGTAAAATGTATTCAATTTGAACATATTTAAAATATTTTGATCAGGAAGTGCAGAATTTTTTTTCTTGTGTAAATCTTAAACAATGATCCACGCTGGAAAGATATTATTATTATGGTTTTTAATTGACTTTCAGACAATTCAACTTCAGAGATTTTATGTCAAAAGTAACTATTTTGAACTATGAATAACTTTGAAAGTTGCGTAAAAAATTTCTAAAATCAAAATAAGTTTTTCTTTATTACTATATGTGATAACTGACTTGAATTTGATTGATATTTAAGAAAATTAACGAGGCTCTGAAGCTGAATAAATCATGGCTGTTGTGTTGCTTTTTCATAACTTATCATTAGAGTTTCTGTGAATAAATAAGAAATCCATTGAATTTGTCGTACAGTGTAAGACATAATTAACACATTTAAAATTAATTATTATTAAATCAAAACAATAAAAATCTTTAATCGACTTAAGTTTAAATTGCGATGTGCACTGAATTCAAATTTATATGATCTACACATCGGAATAAACAAGTAAAAGAACATTTGCTTAATATTGTTCAAATTTGAAAAAATCAGAATTGTTTTTTAAATAAGTTGTAAAAAACATTAAAATTGGTTGTGAAACTTTTACGCAATTAGAAATTTATTGTGGTGTCACAGGATATAAGTACTAAATAAATTGCACGTTAACTATACATAGAGGTTAACAAAAAAAACAACAATTCAATAACATTCTACCCGAGGCATTTTATAAATGTGAAAAAAACATTTTACAAGTTTGCATTGATAATTTTTTCATTTCCTCTTTAAAATTTATATGTGGTAATTTTTGTTAAGGTAATTGTAGGGTAAGAATAAACTTTTTTCAATGCTCTTATTAAATGTAAATAAAAATGAGTATAGAAAAATAAATATATATATATCACAATATTAAAATGTATAAAGATTGAATAAAAATGATTTTATAAAAATCGTATACTATCCGAAATAACAGTCGATCAGTTGATATTAATTGTCAAGTAAAGTTATACATTTATTAAATTGGGAAATTCTAACCATTGGGCGGTTTAAAAAAGTGCATTTCGATGGGACTCGTTTCATTGAGTATATAAATTTCAATTTTAATAATTATAAATCAATTAATGGGTAAATTTTTCACAAATTTTCAAAATTTTTAGTCTTAAAACTTTGAGAAATTGCATCGATATAGTAAAAATACGTAAGAAAGCATATGATATTATAATCACATTATTACATTATTAAACAGCGAATGTGCCGTGTTTTCTTTTATTTTTTGAAATAAAAGAAAAGCAGGAAATGCTCTTTTTTGATAATGCCTTTGTAATTTAATGTTATGTGAAATATGATTTAGGTGAATTATACTTTGATCAAAATGTTAAGACAGTCATCCTGTAATATGAGAACAATTATTATTTGCTGTTCATACACTTACGTATATATGACGCGTGTGCGACTTCCGGTTAATTATAAATAAACAGTTGGCTCGTGCCTACAATAATTTTTTTTGCGATCACATAATTGATATTCATATCTTTTGTCAAACTCTTCTTTACAACAAAATGAGAAGCAGATGCAATTATTCAGGTTATACTGACAAATTAAGAAATAAATAAGTTAGTGTGAATTTGTTTCAAAATACAGTTTAGAAAAATGATCTTTCATATGAAAATTTTGTTTTTTCTTAACATGTTATCAACCCAATCAAAATCACTCTATTACAAAACTCAAACATTGACAACGTGATATTAAAAAAAAATTAAACAAAGATAATTGGTAATGTATTAAAGTGGAAAAATTACATAATATATTGTGTTCTATTTGTTTTATCCATATCGCTAATATATCACGTCTCATTAGCATAATAAAATAGTGCTCCCTCACGTGTTCACAAAAATTAGTCAATATGCTAATGTGATATACCCATTAATGTATACTTCATGAAAGGTTATCATGTGCTATCTTGATTTAGCGGAAAAAAGAACTACTTATAAAAAGTAAAAAGAAAACGACAGCTAAATAACTTTGAATAATGAATCACGTCCTATCAAAAATCAACGGTTCAATTCTCATTTAATTTTCTTCAAAGTACACTTGTATGCAGTGTATTTGCTTCTAATGTGTCATTTTTGTGATCTTTTGAAATGATACACCACTATTGACTTCCTTCCTATTGTCTATAATGTTTTTCTAAGTACTAAAATATTCAAGTTATTTCTTGAACACATTTGAATTTTCAATAGACATGTCCTGTCGAGAATCTCGACTCGAGATTCTCGGCCGAGAATAAGTAACTTCTCGACTCTTGATTCTCGACATTTTGTCAAGATTCTCGAGTCGAGAACTTTTACATACAAATGTTATATTTACCATACATAAAATTCTTCTGAAAATCAATTCCAACACATGTTTTTTTATTTTCTATCTATTTTCTCCTATTTCTTTGACGAAAAATAATTTTTTGTATGAAAACATGTTAAACGGTAAATAAAAAATTTGTTCACCACACCATTTTCGACAACTTTCAAGAACAAACATCATACTTATTCATACAAAACCTTATCATTTTTAAATTTTTTATTAGAATAATAGAAAATAATTTAAACCCTTGTTGTTCGGTCTTTAGGACAGATAATTTTTTTTTCTTGAACAAGTTTCATATTTTAAGAAAAGAAGCTCTAAAATCCTAATGGGAGAAAATAGTTTGATAAACAAAGGCGAGCAGTTGATGGATATTTTGGATGGATACAGGGATCACCCTTATGTTGATAATTTTATTTCAAGATCATAAGTGAAAAAATAACAAAATAGCTGATACTTTCTACTTCTTGGTAACAAAGAAATTGTTTCCGCTCTCAAAATATTTGAATAATCCTCATAAATACATTCAAAAAGACACATTTCAGATTATAGTCGAAAAATAGATGTAAAAAGATTCTTTTTCTTCTTGGTTTGTTTTTCTCGATTCTCGACCGAGATTCTCGTTTTTTTTTGTGTTCTCGACTCTCGATTCTCGATTTTTGAAAATTCGAGAAAAAGGACATGTCTAATTTTCAAATTATTTATAAACCTAATGAATAAATTTAAGACACGCTTTGATATCCTATTTATCCTAAATAAAATAAGTAGAGAGTTTTGATAAAACGATACATTTTTTCAGATTTATTTTTTTAATTTTATATTTGAAATTATTGTCCAAAAATGTTCTACTTTGTGATTGTTTTTCAACAATATTTCAATATAGAAACACAATTAGGGAGCTTATATGATTATTTTACTTCTTTAACATTCAATTTACTTACAACATATCATAATAAAACTAAATAAAGCTATTTCAAACTAAATGCTCGATACAGTAGGAATACATTAAAGTAAATCAGTGGGCAGATAATCTGTTTATACTTGTGAGAATAATGCACATGAAATGATTACATGTAAATGTTTTTGTTAAACATTAACAATAAAAATCTTTATTTTCTTTTCAAGTAATCCTTAAAGCGGTAAAATATTATTCTTTTCATGTAGAAGTTTTTTGGCAACATGTTTTCAATCAGTTTACATCAAAATTATTTTCTATCTTATTGTTAAAAAAAAAATGTTGAAAAAACAAACTAATTTTGTTTTATAAGCTATTTAATCTCTATGCTTATTCTTATTCATAGGAACAAATATATTGTGATTACTCTAAATTATAAATAATCACATTATTAGCAGATTAAGTTGTAAATGTAGCACCGCAAATGTATTTAATTTATTTGGTTTAAACATGATTAGAAAATTAAATTTTAGTTAAAAACATATAATCAATGTTGTATTGAGATTTTTCAATTTTGAAATTATATTTTGGACAAAGGATTTGTTAAATATTTTTAAGAGTTTATAGTTATCATTTTGTGCTCTATTAACAAGATAAAGAAAGGAATTTTGATTCTTTTGAAGCATCAACTAATATTAGTCGAAATACTTTGTGTAAAACAAAACCTTCATTTACTATGTGTTATTTAATGCATATTTTTGCCTAGAAAACCACGAGAAAACATTAAAAAAACCTTATTTTCATAGGTGATTTTATCATTCTTTCTGGTTCAGAAAAAATGTTTACATAACTGTATGAAAAATAAAAACGAATGTTAATTCACTTTTAACACAGCCCCTGATTAAAACAGTTCATTATTATTATAATAAGTAAAAGTTTTCCATATATCCTAAACTACTTAATTAAGAACAAATATGTTCTAACACCAACCGTATATCAACCGCAACAATTGTTGTCACCACAAACCCAGACGAACTCAACAATTTAACATAATAATAGGTTTTTCATTTATATATTTGCTTATCTAGTCACATAAACTCCCCCAAATCTCTATTAAATAAATATTGTAGTGAAAATATTAATGATAAATAAAGAAGGGAATGAAAAAATTCTGAAGAGATTTGACATGTTATATTTTATTTATTGATATTTAAGTGGTATTATCTGCAATAAGACATTGTGTACAAATCATTTAATTTTCAATTTCGTTGACATGGATTATGAATTTAAAAAAAAAACTTCAGCCAATTTGTTGTTCAAAATTTTTCTTTTTTTCGAATTAAAGATTCTTTAATATAAGTAAAAAACAACTATCATGTTTATTGCTAATTACAAATATTAGACCAAACAACATAGCGTATTCATAGAATGCAACAATTCGTAAAAAATACAAATCATTGCTCTAGGAATTTTTTTTTCATCCCTTACCCGTCTACTATTTAATTAAAAACATAAGTTAGTATACTATAAAATACTTAGTGTGCCATGCTAGGTATCACAAAGTGCAACAGTGGTTTAAAGCTTTTTTTACTTTGGCAATAAGTAGTTCAGGATAATTGGATTTTCACGAAATCGAAAAAAAAGTATGAAATAGAACTATTTGTTTAACATTATGTGTTGACATAAATGTACGACATCATTAACTAAATGATCAGAAATATTTAGCATGACACATCATTAACTGTAAGTGCTTAACCTTTTTTATTCATCAAAAAATTTGATTTAAAAAAAATTCTTTATAAAAAAAATGTACTACTTAATAACAATATAATGTGATTTAGCGATAAAATATATAAGGCGAAAGTATGAAAAGGCAGTATCTATGTTTTTGACAGTTGAAAAAGCAATAATCATAGAATTTGATCTGAATGTTGAATGAAAACTTATTCAGATCTTTAATGTATTATAAATACAAATGTATTTTGTAAATAAAATATGTTGAGTGAATGTAATTTAACAAAATCGAGAAGTGTGAAATAGAATTAAAAAAGTGTTGAATTGGGAATGAAATGTTAAATTGATGTATTTAGGGTTCACCCTTTTTCATAGATTAAATGATGAAATAAGAAAGTTTTGTGTAGCTTAATATCATTAAAAAACACATATTTTTTAACATTAAAAATAAAACAGCATTTTAATCAATCTCCACAAATTTAAAAACATCAAATCAAAAACTATGTCAAAAAAAGTTGTTTTGAAAAAGTGAAGTGTTCCAAATTTAACCGTACATTGTCAATATCTAGATGCCTCTTGAGGTCTGATTCTACTTCATAAATCTTGAATTTTGCTGTTTACAGTTTGGCGTCAAGACTTTTAGCTTTTTTAATGATATTTGTGAATTTTGAAGATTTCCTCATGTATTTTTCACCGAATTTTGCTTAGTTGTAATCAATTATGAAGAATTAATTTCTGTTATTTGGTTTGATTTTTAAATATTATAAATGACTTCAAATAATATTAGATTTATTTTTTAATTTATATTTTTTTATTTTTAGTTTATTTTTTAGCATTCTTTAGACCAATGTTTTTTCATCGATATATAAACTTATTACCAATCAGGTTGTTCAAATTTTTCTTTTTGTTTCTCATCACAGTCCGCCCGAAGAAATAAGAAGGAGACCGGACGGTTTTCAACCGTTTTATTATTTTATTACTGTTATTCCCTCTTCACTTTTGTGAAATAAAAAAGTAGAGGGAGATAGGAAAATTCGGAACAGCCTAAGTAAGATTTTAAAATTTTTTTAGAACAAAAAGATAGATTTAATGTTAAATTATTTGATTAATGTCAGTTTAAGGCGAAAATTGTATGGCTTAGAATAAGACCTTTAAAGGGTTAACCATAAGAATGTTTTGATCGTCGCTCTGTTTGGCAGTGTAACTTTAGATAACATAGACTTTAACTTTCAAGCAAACTTTATTCTTTCCCTTTACTTCTATCATAGAATTACATTACTGTACATTTAGAACATGTCTATTTAATGAAGTACAAGTGTTAAGTTCAAATTAAGTCATTACTCACACAAAAATTAAACATTTATTCCCCAATTGATCAACTCTTATATGTTTACATACTAACGCGTTCACTTTTGATAATTGATAAAGATTGCATTTTACTATAAAATTTTATTTTAAATTCATTCAAGTTTAAGCACCACAGAAATGCTCAATCAAGTATTTATTTCGCAAACAACAATGTTATGGAAGCACTTATGCAGTCAGACTTATACCAAAATACACAAACTGTAAAAAGAGAAAATGAATAAAATACGGTCGCGTTTAACTATTCAATTTAAATTAAAATGTTTAATTCGTATAAAGAAAAATAAATTACATACATACACCGAAAATCAATATTTACCTTAACAGATTGAATCTAAAATTTATAACAAAGCAAATGTTCAAGAGGTTGTGTACAGTACACGATTGTTCAATGCATAGGTTAAATAAAAGGCAAATGGAACTGTACACATAAAGAATTTTCAAAGCGATATAAATTTTATGACTATCATATCGCTTTTACTGAAAATCCGTCGTTTCTTTGAAAAACTCTTAAACTGAAAAAACAATAATTCAAAAATAAAAATATTATTTTCTGTCCAGTCTGCAAAATAGTTTTATAGCACCTTTGGAGGTGATTGTAAGTTTAGGAAAACCGTTTGATCACTCTTGTCAATATGTTACGATTCATTCAAAGTTTATTTCCTTTATTCAAAAACTAGCAATAGCAATAGCGAATATGTAGAAAACAAAATGAGAAATTCTAACCACTGTTTAGAAAAGTCCGATTCACTGACTTATAAATTTGCTTAGAGTGATCTAATGATTTTCTAAGACTAAATTAACAATTTGCTAATATTTACTTATCAAGTTGCTGAGATTATGCTATCATTTTACTAGGACTGTCAAATAAATTTGCTTGTCACTTATCAATTTCAACCTGTAAATTTTTGTAAAAATTTGACTTGAAAAACTATTTGATCATTTTCAGGCTATTGAGTTATAAAAAATCCTCATAACTCCTTTATCCAACAAAAAAGATCTTCAAAAGACCATTTCGGATTTATAGATTGAATTCAGTGACGTAGTATCAAAGTTATAAAATGAGGGCAGCAGGAGCGTATCTAGCTTTATTTGGTGAGGGTAGCTGGCTAAGTAAAAAAAAATATTTCAAATTTTGAATCAAATTTTCCATATATTGTGCAAATCCCAGCTACCCTTGTAGATACGCCCCTGGACGGCTGCCAAACCGCTGCAACCGCTCGTTAGAGAAAACGCACCAAAGACATCCACTTTAAATTTATATTCTAAAAAAAGTTTTAAATGTGGATTACATAAATAATGTCATCAAGCTCATAGGTGAGCTGTTGAAATTGAATTTAGAATTGTTGTAAAAATAATCTTAAGAACCTTGCTTTAAAAATAGTATTGAAAAATTATTTTGAAACAGTGTAATTTTCAGTTATTTTGATTTCAATGCAAAATATAATATGCATTACTTCAGAATACTTAGGCAATTTAATAAAAAAATAACAAACTAGTTTTTAATTAATACTTAAGTTTATTCTTAAATATAATCAGTTTCCTTTAATAATAATGTATTTCAATGATCTTTTCTTTTTTTTTGTAGAAGTATTTTATTTTTCTCAAATTTTTGAATTCCTTCTTTTTATCGTCTTTAATTTCATAATCATAATAAATTTATTATATCATATAAATGAAATATAAATAAATATAAATGAAAAAGACCATTATCAAAATTGCTTCACAGAAAAAAAATAGTTAAGCATATTTTAAATTTTTTTAATCACATAAATTAGAAATATCCTCGTTATATTCAAACAAATGTTAATATGATCCAACATAAGTAATAATTCAATCAAACTTTTTTTACTGAACAAATTTTTTTGAACTTATTTTTGCATTAAACCAAACAACATTTTTTCGTAAAAAGCGTATTTAATTTATATCAGTAAGACTTAAATTAACAAGTAAGAAATTTTGATGAATCTTATATTCTTTCAAAAACAATTCTAAAAACAAATTTAAAATGTAAAAAAAAATATTTGAAAGGTATTCAATAACACATCATTTTTGTTATCAAATATTTTTGAATTTTGATATCACAAAATTGTATTACCAAAATTAGTGCCAACTCCAATATTTTAAAAATATTAGCAAAATTATAATTTTACAACATATTTTATTAAACAATTTTGGAATATTGTAAAACTAGTTTTTTTAATTTTTTTTGTTAATAAACTTACCTTTTATATATCCAAAATATTAAGTTTTTATTGTGTCACTAAAATAATTTTATGTAGTTAATGTATTCCATACAATTTTGTATAAGTTTTTTGTTAATTACTTTTCTTTTATCAGTTATATATTTAATTTTCACTTTAACTATTATAATAAAACTTGCATTAAATGCACATCAGTCCAGTTTCACCAAACATCACAAAATGGCAAAAGGTGGCTTTAAAATGAGCTCTATAACCGTTGATTCCTATATGTGTTCTATTGGTCTCACCCTCTTTCATTATTTCATCATGTATAATAAATGTGTACATAACATCATTATTTTATATTTGTATCTATAAAAAAATAAGAATATAAACATGTACCTATGCATGGAATGCGTACCTTATTATAATTGTATATTCAAATTTGTAAAAAATATAACAGTAAAGTATGTTATAAAAAAGTTGTCGAAAAAGTAATCTTTACATTCCGTACTGTTTCGAAAATAACTTTCATGAATTTCAAATATATAACTACATTTTTTGATCAAATGAAAGAATTTATGTTTTTTTTTTGCGATAGCTTCCTTTCACCTTTAAAAAACTTTCAACCGTTATTTTCTATTTAAAATTTTGACTAATTTCTAACAATATTTTTATAAAATCTTAAATAAAAATAAACAATGAAAAGTTCTTTAAACAATCATAATAATTTCTTTCAATAAAAGCAAGCCATTTTGATTTCCCCTTCATATTTAAACTCCGCCTACAGTACAGTGTATACTTATAGTATGACGTTTTTTTAAAATAATAATAAATGGAGACAACAGGTTACTTACCCTTCTTATTAAAAAAAAAAGTTTAAATCGAAAATTATATTTTGAAGATTTGGTAATAAAATTAATACATTTATTTAGTTTTTTAAAATATATTTCAGGAAATACAAATGCATAGTTTTTGACTTTTCTCCGAAAACAAATCCGCTTTCTCATCAATATGCAAAAAAAATAATCACAACTGGACATACATATAAATTTTTCACTTTTTACTATCCGGAAATCAGAGTTATACCGAAAATTTCAAAACCCAATATTTTCCATTTGAATACAAACAAATGCTGTATTCAATATAGCAAAACAAAATTACAAAAAAAAAAAAATATTATTTTAATGTTCTTTGTATTTATCGGTTCTGTTAACTAAATAAAGAGAAAAAAATTATAGTATATCAATTTAATCCCTTCCAAGAACATGTCCCCTTCCCCAATTACTTCCACCAAACATGCGGTTTCCAGCAGGACGTTGATCTTGTTGAGGCTGGCGATTCACAGGAGGAACTCCGAAACCATATTGTACTCCACCTCTCAAATCAGGAAAATATCGTTTTCTTAAAAAGAAAAAAGAAATAATTTTTATCTCAA
The DNA here is from genome assembly GCA_900002565.1 of Culicoides sonorensis. NCBI lineage: Eukaryota > Metazoa > Arthropoda > Insecta > Diptera > Ceratopogonidae > Culicoides > Culicoides sonorensis. The sequence goes on from LN483423.1 coordinate 211,944, forward strand.
AGTATTTTTGCGTATCTTACATGATAGATGGTGTTTCGAGGAGTGATGGACCTCCCAATTCTTGTGGATATTTAAATTTTAAGAAAACATACAAATGTCCAACTAATATGCCTGCTATTGAAAATGCACTTCCACTGGACAAAATAAAGTTAAAAGCTAATAATACCCAAGGTAAGTATATAGCTTTAAATCGAGTTCCAAACCAGAATGATACGATTACCTCTAAAATATGAAAAAATAGGTTATCTCATTACAATTTTACTTTTAAATTTTAATTTAATTTGCCTTTGTTAAGGTGACACCAAACATAGAGAACTGACAAAACCATAGGGTCCATTAAATAATAAAAGTTTGCAACTATTCCTAAGATAACACAGCATCTAAGAATAATTCTTGGTAAATGAACTTCAACAAAAAAAAATAAATAAAAAAATTACTCACGCCCAGTTCAATAATAACATAAACAGATAATCTCCCGGAGTATTTTTAAAATGGTCTTCTTCTAATCTTCTTGAATAGTTATATAAAAAGTAACAATTGAACATAAAATGAAATCCTGTTTGGGGACTCAATGGGTAGAAAAAAAGTGCAGTTACTATTCTCCAAATCTATAAGACATCAAACCTGTAGTAAATAAAAATGTGAATTTCTATTTAAAGAAATGTACTTGTAACTTTGATGTGATTAGTTCTGGTATGAGTATCAAATATTGTGCTGGCAATATATTAAATCTAGATAAAAGGCTGATTCCAACTGTTCCCGCAAACCAATATCTAGAAAAACATTTAAATCTTTATTTTTCATTTTTATTCATTTGAAATAAAAACTACCTTGTGAATATTGGAATCGTCTTGAACCATTCTGACACATCTGTCATTTTAGAATTGTAAGTAGAATAAATGTATTAAATGATAAAAAAAATTCTTTTGATTTTCCAATGAAATTGATGAAATTGCTTTTTATTCTAGCAAATGCTGACGTATCGGGCAATATTCTGTGACATTTAACAAATATGTAAACATATACCCTATTGAACGATCAAAATATTGTCTGTACGTGTATTCAAAAGAAGAGCTAAGAATTCCACTTAAAACTCCTATTAAGGTGATGTTTTTTTTAACATAAAAAAGTACACAATATTTATTCTCATCTACAATTTAACTAACTTACCATAAAAAAAAATTAAATAAATAAATAAATAATAATTTCTCATTTTGAATTATTTATGTTAATATTATATACAGAATTATTGAGGTTGTTGTAACAGTCAAGCTTTACTTGCTAACCTTCTAACTAGCAAATTCCATAGAATTGAATTTCATATTGTCGTTTATTTTTACAGAAATATCAAAATTTCAAAATGACAATATGAATTTTACCTTATGCCTGTAAGTGTTCATAAGGGCATATAATGCATTCAGCTTCTAATCGCCTCTACTAGAAATATTGATTTTAGAGCAAAATTTTCTCCAATGATTTGCTCTTCGTGTAAATATGAACACTTTTCTCTTGGATGAAAATTTTGTCTTTCATAAAAAATTTTTACAGGAGAACCGATTGTAAGTGGCGTATAATATCACAGAAATATGTAAAAAAATGCTTGCACGAAGAGCAATATATTGCATGACTCTCCAACTTTTATCGGCTAATTCTCTTTTAATAACTTTTATTAAAGGTTCAGATGAATTTGCCGTAAAGCCAAACTCCACCTTTTCATAAAATCTTTATAAAAATCAAAGTACAAACATAAATATATTCCAAAACATCATTTAGCTCATTATTATTAATTTTGACGCCTATACTTTTCATACTTATAATTCCATTTTTTTTTTGAATTGGCAACACTGTAAGAAGACGCTTCGTATTTTATTTAATGCCAAGTGTTTATTAAAATGGCTATTTAAACTTTATATTAGTGCAAACAATACTGGTATAAGAATATGATAAAAAAATAGGAATAGCAAAAGCTAAATTAATACGAAATATAAAAGGTTTCTTTATATAAATTTAATTATCGAAATTATTAAACTCAGTACAAAGAAAGGTTTTGAGGTCGCCAGGTATTCAATTGTTTTTATAAAGAATTTTTAAGTTTATTTAGAAAATATGGACAAATATCGTAAATTGTCTTGCTTCAATTTTGAAATCAAGCCCGAATTATTTTTTTTTTATAAAATATTATGTTTTATAACTCTAAAATTGAATTAATATTACAACCAATTTTAAAAATAAAAAAATGGATACCAAACTTGCAAAAGTGAATAACAATTTTTGGATTATTTTATTATTTTTGTTAATATTATACTGAATTTTATATTACCAACCTATTTAACAGGATAATTAACTATCTGGAGTTGAATTGATCGTATCTAAAAAATGCTGCATTTGAATAAAAATGTAAATGGATGATTAATTGTCAATATATATACATATATATTTGTTCATGTATTAAATGGTAAATCTACAATAAATTTTTTTATATAATTTAATTTAACAAATTATTTTAGTGAGTGAATGAATAAAATGGCAGACCGTGATGTTCCTAGTGTCCCAGTTACCACACTAGCAGGGCTAACAAGTCTGTCTGATTGTAAGTAATTGGAAATCAAAACAATGAAACATTTGATAAATCGTTCTTAATTTTTAGTACTTAGTGAACTTCCATTAGCTGAAAGTACTCAAATATCTACGAACAAATCGTTACTTTTTCATCCAAGAGTAGCTGAAGAAGCGAACAATTTATTACAATCGAAAGATCCAACATTAATTCAACCATTGGTGCAAGCAATTCAACAAACTAATTCAGACAATATGTAAGAATAGCTTTTACTTATTAGATGAAATTTATAAGTTAGTAAACAACTTTTTATATGTTACAGAGAGTTAAAAAGTACATATAAAGATTCACAAAATGAACGACTTCCAGATGATGCTCCAAATTTATTACAAGCCATCAATTCTTACAACAGCAACGTTTTCATTCATAAAAAAACAAGTATATATAGTTTTTTTTTTTTTTTTATTTTAAATAATTAATTAACTGATTGCAATTATTATTTAGTTCATAGTGTTTCGGATTTTTCTCCAACCTCAAATAATGCGGCAATGAGCCCCTTTCAAAATCATTTACCAGTTCAACAATCGAACGTTCTAAATCCAAATGTTCAAACAAATAATACAAATCAATTGATTTTGACTCAACAACCTGTGATCAAAAACTATCAACATTCTGCGAATAATTCAAACAATACTTTACCTTATGAAGCCTTTAATCAGTCATTATCATCATTACAAATGACAAATTTTATTAATCAATCACCATTTGGTGACAGTAGTGGTTTCGAACATCAAATTTCATCAAATCAAGTATATATGCAACAAAATATAACCAATTTCCAATCAACAAGTAACCAAGAAAATCTTTTGTACCAAAATCAAGACAAAAGTTCAGTAAATTGGTCATCCGAAAATATTAACCAGTTTTCATCTCAAATTGACACAGTTAGAGACATCGGTTTATCTTTAACATCTAATCAGAGTATTTTGACGTCTACAGAGACAACGAAATCACCTCTACTTTCTGAGTCTTCAATTTACCATAATAATCCTTTACCCGAAACATCACAAAATCATATGGTGCAAAATATTTTGGCCACTCCTCATCCACAAAACGTTGAAGGTCATAAAGTTGTTCCAGGCAATAACGAATATCTACTGCAACAACAGCAACATAGACCATCTCCAGCTCAGGCAAGCACGGCACCCGAAACTAGTCAAATCCTGCAGAATCAAAATAAATTTGTACAAAAGTCAAACAATTGTGTAACCACTACTAAACAATCAACTCAGCCAATACCTTCAACCACAAACACACACAACAATAATAATAACTCAGCATTACCAAGAACAAATATGTTGCAAGCTCTGCGAAATTCTAGTACATTAATTCAAACAAATGATTCAAATTCTGACTCAAACATAATTCTACATCAAACTCCGAAATCTACGTCAAGTAATACACAACAAAAAGCTACAATTCCAAAAGAAGTTTCCATAGAAGAAGTGTCAAAATTACAATTAAAAATACCCGTTATTAAACTAAATAAGATTTCCGATGAAGATCAGAGCTTAATGCAAACAGATTTGAAATCATTCATTAAAAAAGAGCCACAAAAAGCAGCAAAATATGGTGTAGCTGGCCCTAATAGTGAAACTGTCTTTACTAAAATGAAAGAAGATGAGGCAAGATTACCATATAAAAGAAAATTACCACCAAATCATGTTCGTCCTGAAGACATAGGTAAGTTAAAATGTGTTTTTTTTTTTAATAAACAATATAACATGGTATTTCTGTTTTAATAGTAAGTAAACCAAAGTTGCGTCGTATTGAAAAGAAATTAGCTCCAGTAATTCAAAAGTTGACACCTGAAGAATTGATGAAAACAAGTAACTATCAAAGGTTTATGCAATTTATGGACCAAGTACTGGAAGAACTCGATGAAACTGAGGCTGTGGTTAGTTTAGATGAGGATGAAACTCCTGATTGTATCCCTTCTCAATTGTTAATAAACATAAGTGCCGAATGTGCAAAATTAAAAGCGCGTAATGCAATCGATGCGTTACCTGAAAATAAATTAACTTTATTAATCAGTTATGCGATGAGAAGTTTGACTGTTGTAAAAAATATTTCTGCTGGTCCTGAAATACAAGACGACTTACAAGAAGATGATGTATTACATAAATTGGTTTGTGCTGCCGAAGCCGCTCTTTTTGTGTGTAACATTTATACTTCTAAGAGCACAAAGTTTTTGCAAGAAGACAATATTGATGCAATAATCAAGTTTGTACAATTCCAATTAAGGGAAACTATTTTCCCATCTTTTGATCCAGTATATACCTTTGAAACTAAAAAAAAAGTTGAAAAAAAGAAAAATAAAAGCAAAGCTGCATATCATCAAAAAGAAATATTGCAATTATATCACAAAATTGTTGAGATTGCTAAAGTACTCGTTCAACTTTATAATAAATTTCACTTTGTCGACACTATTACAATTCATGCATCTGCTTTAGGCGTTGAGCCTTTTTTTGTTGATAACATAGAAACATTACAGTTTGTATGCTTGGATCTTGTAACAACGATTTTTCAAAATGAAAAGTATGCTGCACATCGAAAGAATATCTTGGCAGAAATATTAGCTTCAGTTGATCGTTTGCCGCATTCAAAGAGAAATTTACGTCCATTTAAACTAACAAATAATGGTGGTAATATTCAAATGATGACCGCACTTGTTTTGCAACTTATTCAATGCTCGGTAGTTTTACCAGAATCTTTTGGTTTAGATGAAACTGCTATTTTAACTAAAAAAAGGATAAACGCAGATTTGAGCAAACAGAAACTGGATAAGGATACATTCATACTGACAAAGTATGATACAGCGTTAAGTATCGGTGGTAATTTTCTCACAACTTTTTTAAATAAATGTAAAAGTCGTTCTGGTGACACAGATTTCCGTCCTTTGTTTGAAAATTTCATTCATGATTTACTCACCACTGTCAATCGACCAGAGTGGCCTGCATCTGAATTATTACTTAGTCTATTGGGTACTCTTTTAGTCAAGTATATGTCAGATAAAAGTATCGATCAATCAATTCGTGTGGTGTCATTGGAATATTTAGGTATTGTTGCTGCTCGTCTTAGAAAAGATACTGTTGAAGCACGCTGTAAAGTAGACACTATGGATCAATTGATTAAACTAATCAAAGAGGAGCAAGAAAAAGAAGGTGACAACTCTGGAAACGATTCAATTATTGAGTTAGATAAAGAAGAAGAAAGAACTGAATTTCTACAAAAAATACTCTTAGATTATTTAGATGTTAATGCACAAGAAGATAATGTAGCCTGGAGTCATGCTAAACACTTTTATTTGACTTTATGGTACCGTGACATCATTAAATTGAAAAAGCAAATAAGAGAAGGAGAAAAGGGATATGCATCACGTAAGAAAACAGGAAAACGTAAGAAACGGTACGATTCTGATGATGCTGACGAAAACAGCGAAAGTGATTCCGAGAATGAAGGGAAAGACAGAAATAAAACAATTGATGAAGAGCTTAATATGCAAATATTTAGAGCTCTCGATGAAAGAAAAAAATATCTTTTAAGTAAAATCATAACCCTTGATGGTGCAAATACCGACTTTGATGATATTAAAACGTACTTAGATTACAATAATGCCAACCTTATTGCACAATACTTAGCTAGCAAAAGACCGTTTTCACAAAGTTTTGATATGTATCTTCAGAAAATTATTTTGGTTGTTCGAGAGCCGTCTATTGCTATTCGTACAAAAGCAATGAAATGTTTAAGTAACATTGTTGAAGTAGATCAAAGTGTACTTGGTAGGAAAGACATGCAAATTGGAGTAGCACAAAAGCTTCTAGATACTGCAATATCAGTGCGTGAGGCTGCGGTAGATTTGATTGGTAAATACATTTTATCAGATGTCGAATTAGTGGACCAGTATTATGACATGTTGTCAAAACGAATATTGGTAATAGTTGTTCATATTTCATTTGAACATTAAATTATTTTCTTTTTGTTTTAAGGATACTGGAGTATCTGTCCGTAAAAGAGTTATTAAAATTTTACGAGATATTTGTGCAGAATTTCCGGCACATGATAAGATACCTGATATTTGTGTAAAAATGATAAGACGGGTGAACGATGAAGAAGGCATACAAAAACTAGTGATGGAGGTTTTTATGACAATGTGGTTCACGCCGTGCAAGGACAATGATCAGGTCATATTTCTTATTTTTATTATTTACCCCAATGAAATTATTTTAAATTTTTCAATTATAGGCAGCAATGGATCGAAAAATTGTTCAAATAATTGACGTTGTTTGCTCAGCAAGTGATAATAAAGGAACATGCGGACTTGATGATTTGTTGAAAATTGTATGACCTAATCAGAACTTTTTTTAAACAATCATGAAACTATAATTTTATTTACAGATATTTGAACCAAAAGAAAACAAAGAAGATACTAAAGCAAAGAAAGAAATACCTTCGACTATCATTAAAGCATGTCAACAAATTGTTAACGGGCTAGTCAATACAACAATGACATTAGAGGGATCAGATAGATCAACTAAACTAGTTGGGTGTATTTCTGCGTTACATTTATTTGCCAAAGTTCGACCACAATTGTTGGTCAATCATGCTGAGACATTAGCAAGTTTCTTAAATGTGAAAACAAATTCTATGTCAATGGTTCAATTCATAAGTAGTATTGCAGAAATTTTAGAACAGGTAAAATTTTTATAAGAATTCAGAAGTGCGTTTGTTTATGGTATATATTTTTTTTGTTTAAATTAATAGGTAGTACCCTTTGATGGATCACCCAAGTGAAACATTTCTAAATGAACTAGAAACACATTTAATGATGCAAGTATTTTCAAACACTCAAATTATTATATCAAGTTGTATAGCTGCTTTAGCAGCCGTTGTTAACAAAATTACAAAAAATTATAAATTAATACGAGACTGTTTTCGAAGGTATAGTGCTTCTATTACAAAGGTATTTAAGAAATTATTTTATTTCTTGTTTTTCAGATTTTATTTTGTAAGTTTACAACCAAGCCGAAAAAAACTAGAATCTGATCCAACATTTCCTTTGGAAAACATTTTTACTCCTCTGTTCCGTCGAAGTATATATACTGTGGGCCTATTAATGCGTCATTTTGATTTTAAAACTGTAGCAGTTTATGGAATTGATAAAAAAGGTGAAATTAACATTTTATGTCTAATTATTCAATTGGCTCTATAAATTCTTTCCAGACAACCTACGACCAACAATTTGCAATGATGTCTTTGATACTTTTGCATTTTTTTTCAATTGTGATAATATTGATATACGTCGTCAAACTTTAATAGCTTTAGGTCATTTTTGTGTACAAAATTACGAATTTTTATCAAAATCTGAATTGAAAGATGTGTACATTTATCTACTTAGTGAACCGGGTGTGCAAACTGACATTAAAATACAAGTTTTACGAAACATATTAATGTATTTAACGGAAGAAGAGCAAATGATGGTTCGCAGAGATAAAGATTGTAAGAACTTCATTATTTTATGCAGAAGCAGATTAAAGATAAATAAATTTTTTTAAAGGGCAAACACAAGCTAAAACTGAAGATCTGAAAGAAATGGGGGATGTTTCATCGGGTATGGCAAGTGCTATTATTCAAATTTATTTGAAAGAAATTCTAAATTGTTTTATGCATCGTGAATATCTTGTGAGATTTTGGGCTATGAGAGTTATAGAAATCGTGCTACGTCAAGGTTTAATTCATCCCATCAAAATAGTTCCGTACCTAATTTGTTTAAGTACAGATCCAGAAAAAGAAGTAAGTACATAAACGCAACTTCACGCTAAATTGCTTACATAAACGCATATATATGATATTCTTAAAAATCAATAATGAATCCTGCGCGTTATTGAAATATGTCCTTTATGAAGCATTTAAACAGTTGTCCTTGTGGAGTAGAGGTTAACTTATCTGTCTTACACACAGATGCCCCTGGTTCGAGTCCAGGCAAGGACATTTTTTAATTTACAAAAAAAAGCTAACAATATTTTTTCATTTCAAAATAGGTTGCTCATTCTTCAGATAGACACTTACAAGAAATTGATAAGCAATATCCTGGTTTTGTCAATATGAAATCACAGGAAGGACTTCAACTGTCTTATAGACTTCAAACTGTTTTACAATCGAGTCCCACCAATGTTATCGTTCGGGGTTTCAGGTATTAATTGATTTTCTGTTTTTATTATGGTTTGGACTCTATTTTATCATTTGCAGAATAAAAGAAAAAAATGAACCACCATCGGCTCTTAATGGATTTTTGTATAGTTTACTTCGCAATACAAAACCTCCAAGGCGTGCTTTAATTCAATCAATTATTAAACAATTTGATGACCTTAAAATATCATTGCATCAAATGTTATATTTAGCTGATAATCTTGCATACTTTCCATATATTGTCCAAGATGAACCTTTATACTTAATCCATCAAATTGACTTACTTGTCTCCGTTAGTGGGACAAACTTATTGTCCAACTTCAGAGAAGGATTAAAACCTAATCCAGCTGTACAAAATAAACCAGAAGATTGTAAGTCAGGGATAAAAATGACATCCAAAAGTCTAATTTTTTCTTTTTAGTGCCTGAAGTTCTTTTAGATGAAGACGATGAAGAAGATTCAGCTTTGTTATTTGCTAGGTTACCTGATGATACATCCGAATTAGAGAAATGTATAACATCAGCACAAGGATGTATGCTACTCTTAATACTCAAGCAACAGCTTAAAGAAATTTATGGAATAACTGACAGGTAATTTTAAAATGTAGAGACGTTATAGTTTTAATACTAAAGTTGAACATTTGAAGTAAAATCTCTCGATACACTCCATCGGACACCACAAAGGCATACGATAAGGCCATGCAACGACGCAGTAACTCAATTTTTCATCCGAAAGCAACTATTAATATTTTGAAGGAACCGCGCAACTCTGGCGAGCCTTTAGATGAAAAAGGTCGAAAATGTTTAGTTGAAAGATATCTTGAGGTTATTACAAAAAAAAATTTACTAGTGCAAAAATATAGAAATTTTATTTTAGTTTAAGGAATTGATGTTGAAATTAGATGCTGAAGATTCTGATGGAGAAGATATCGATAAACCTGATAAATCTCAAAATATACAGCAAGCAAGCAACCAAAAACCAAACACTTTATCAGAACCTGATGCCTCTACCAATCCTAAGGTACCCCAAAACGCAACAGATTGGAATTCTGCTTTTCTTAAAAGTTTGAACACAACTACTGTTGAGGTATAAATAGAGCCATTTCATATTATCCGTTAATACATATTTTGATTTACAGATACCTGATAGTGATAACGAAGTAAAACCTATAACAGTTAAACCAGTGAATAAACCTCCTATTAAAAAAGGGGCAACTATTAATAAAAAAAGAAGAAAACGAAAAGCGTCAACTAGCGATGAAGAAAGTGATTACAATAGTGATGATTATAACTGAAAATCCAGACCAAAATACAGTTGAACATTTCTTCAAACAGGATTTCCCTTGTTTCCGGTTATATTGAAAAGTAAAGAAAATAAACAATATTTTTTTTAAATTAAAACTACTTTGAAAGAGTTAGAAAACCCTTTGTCATTTTAACAAATTTGTTCTAACGATTTTATGAAAATGTGTTCAGATTTCATTATAAAGCTAATGCTTGAATTTTTGTAATTTAAATAAAATATTAAAAAAATTGTCTATATGATTAAAAATCTCATTTCTTTGCTGTTCAATGAACTATAATGGTTCATCAAATTTTTTTTTGTCAGAAAAGTAAAATTGGAAGTTTTGATACATTCGACAATTGTTTTTAAGATTCACAGATTCACTCAAAACTTCTAAGCTAAAGAATATAGGATTATAAATTTTTATTTCTATTGCAGAAAATCCATTGATTAAATCAATAAAATCCTTCTAAAATAAGAAAGGAACTATGACAAATTTTTATCCTAAAACTTTCTCGAATGTAAACATTTTTCTCATTACATTTAACTTTTGTGGAGAAAAGAACATAACCAGAAAAATTATATTTGCAAAAAAAAATTATCGAACATGAAACTTAGTAATATATTTGTATAAATGGTTAGAAATAATATATAAGATTGTTTTACTAATATAACGATAACTATTGTACATAAAGAAATCTTAATTATTTATATCAGAACAACTAAATGCATTATAATCGTTTAGACATAATAATTTGTATTTATTCTTTGAAACAAATTAAATTAGATTATAACTGTAATGTGTAAATTATAATGTAAAAATAATTTCAGAAAATATATGATTTATTATAGCAATAAAAAAAGTTTTAAAGTGTCATTATATGTTTTTTCATTCACCAGCATCAAATTATTTACGAGAGTACATTACATAAGAAGAAAACGATACAAAAGTTATGAATTTCAATTTATTCAAATTAAAATTTATTGTCAAGTGAAATTAATTTACTCGTGACTTTAATAAAACCACAATTTTCTTTGGATTTGACGGTGCAAAAGTTAATATATGGACTGAAAAAAATTATAAATTAGTTGATTTCATCTATTATAGCCCTTTACATTACAATTACATCATTTCAATAGTATACTATAAACATCGTTTGATTTACTCGTCTCGAATGGTCTTGTCCAAAACGAATTTTAATTGATTTTCTGATTTTAAATCAAAAAAAAATTATACGTTTTTAACGACAAAAAGTAAAGTTTGAAAACCGGATTAACCGATTCAATCAAATTCATACTTATTTGTTTTTATATACGAAATTTAAACTCCTCCCATTTAAATGGTCCTTCCAATAGTCGGTATTGTTCTGTATCCAATTTATATTGTATCAACGCAAATAAAATAAAACATGAATTTCCATGTTTCCAATTGTACAAATAGTAGGCTTATATAATTTTCATTCAACTTGGTTGATCTTCACAAAAAAAAAAAAAAATTGAATTTAGGAAATTCGCATTTTCCTCATTCTTGGTCGACGAGCTTATCAATTTTTCATGCATCTACAATGATCTTAACGATAAACACAAAATGAAATCGTTTTTGATTATATGATTTGCATTAGTATTATTTATTGAATAGAAAATGTCACTACTTATAATAATGAGATTTTCAGTGTTTAATATTTTAAATGAAACATTTGTGATTTTTTTTTGCTGACATGTAAAATTCATTCTTTTTATTGGAACAAAACAAAACAAATTATTATTTTAATTACATACACAATTAATTGATAAACTTAACAAATTGTATTATTTTGATGTCTAACCATGTTAGATACCAAACTGTAATGTATTTGCTTGTAGAAATAATAAAATTTGTATACACATACATTAAAATGAACTACCTACTGATTTTCCTCTTTATATGTACCATGGTTTGTAGAATATATCTATGTATGTATACACAAAAAACACTTTCATCTTTTAAATGAATATTACATTTTGATTGGATGAAAAGCAGTTTGGGAGATAATTTTCATCAAGTTTACAACTTCCTTAAAAGTTTTTCTTCTGTACATTTAGTCGTTATCCTTTTCGCATTATTATCGGTTTTATATTTACACAAAAATAAAAGTGTGCTATTCAGAGTATAAACCACACAATTAAGTTATCATATATTTATTTAACTGCTATTAGATCAATTCATTAAGTGATAGGAGAAAAATTAAAATTAATACAAAACAAATTAAAAAGTTTATTTCAATAAATTCTGTTGAGAATCGTTTAAATTGTATTTATTTAAAATGGAACAATTGGCAAAATTTGTGACAAAATCATTCAAGTATAATAATAATCGAGTTTTTGATTTACTTAATGTTGCAATCCAAGTTGATATCAATAGGTCAAAATCTTCTGAAGATGAAAGCTGTGTATTAGAAGAAGATAGCTGTAATAAAACTTATGTTTGCGACAACTCAGATGGTGAAGAGAGCATTGAAATAAATATAACTGATCTTACAGTTCCTATTGATTCAACAAATTCTTGTTTAATATCCTTAGAAAAAGAAAATGTCAAAAGCATTTCTGATTCCAAAGAATATGATCGTGTTTCTCCTTTGCCTTTGATTAAAAAAAATCACAAAATATGTGTAACAAAAAATTGGTTGATTTCAGATAAGGAAACAACCATCATAATAGATGAAAAAAAGTGCAATATAACTGATGAAAATCTAAAACCTAAAGTATTATCACATTTAAACAAAATAAGTACACCAAAATGCTATAACAATCTTGATGTCGAATTTCAATTACGACCAAAACCAGTCACAGAACTTTTGAAAGAAATAAGAAAATTTCAAGATATATCACCCCCGCCTTTATCTACAAGATTGGATAATAATTACGAAAGCTGTTCGTCTTCACCGAAAACCGAATATTCAAGAGGTTAGATTTTTTTTTTTTTAATTTAAACCATCATACATTATGTCACATATCTTGATTAAATCCAATAAAAAATATTATCAAATAAAATTTAAAGAGTACAAATTATAAGTTACATTTATAGATATAATAATTGTATTTTTGTTTGACATTTTTCAAATGTTTTAAAATAATACGACGACAATGAAATAAACAATATAAAATTTTTGTATCAGGCTTGCAAATGAAGTGTTATTCCTGATTTTAATTTTACCTTTTATTAAATATAATATTTATCATTATGGAAGATAGTTATTTTAAAACATAAAACCACCGCTGAAAAATTGTTGCTTCAAGCGCTTGTGGGCTCTCACGACCCTCGCAGACTGATGTGTACAAATTAAAGTAGAATACAATTTTACGACGTTTAACAATCAAAATCTTAAAAGTATTTTCTGAAATTAAAGTATTTTAAGCAAAAATTGGAGATCATGACTATTTCAGAATTATACCTGAAATTGAAAAGGAGAATAATTTAGATGTAAAACGTAATTGTTTTATTATTACAAACATACATGATGTAAAAAATTGTAAAAGTAGTTAAAATTTCATAAACATTTTGTGAATTATTTCAGAAATTACTCAACTTCATTTTTAACATTACTTTCGCGGTTAATTTATAATCACTGGTTGTTAACACGTCTTTTTACTTGAAAATCTGGGTAATTTAATCCAAACTCTGGAACAACTACAAAAAATAAGTAAAAACTTCGTTGTGGCAATACGAACGTCAAAATTTCAACAAAAATTTAATTTCAAATTTTCATTTTAACCAAAAATTTTTGGTTGAAAATGAAATCGGCGGGTGGATAATATTTTGAAAGTGTTGGCGTGGCTCTGTAGAAACAAATTCTTGTCAGTTTTTCAATTTAACTTTCAGTTTCAGTTTAATCTATTTAATGAGAACCATAATTAATTTTTTCAGATATTCCTTTCATGATTAAATATTACTGAGTACTCTCTAAAAGTGTTACTCGTTGAAGTGGGAAAATTTTCTTTTTCTAACACTAAAAGCACTGGCAAAAATTGTTCCCTAAAGTACGGATGGAGTCCCAAGGACCCTCTTAACCCGATGTGTACAAATAAAAGTAAAACTTTTACAATATATCTTTGAATATGGATTCAATCAATTGAACCTTTACGACGTTAAAATATCAAAATCTTAAAAGTATTTTATAAAATTAAAGTATTTTAAGGCAAAATTGGAGAGCATTTTCATTTCAGAATTATACCTGAAATGATCGCAACAGTCCGGTTATAAAAATCAAATTAGGCCGCGACAAATGAAAATTGAAAGTTTTGTCCTAATCCAATAAAATGTTAGATGCCCCCCCCCCAAAAAAAAAAAAAGTTCCACTCGCAGATTATGTTTTTAAGGCAATTTATTTGAAATAAGACTAATAACAGACGTATAATTGCTTACATTTTTAATTAATTGCCTTTTGAGAATGTTATTGGCAACATTTTACAAATAAATCATCAAATCGAACAATTTTTATTTTAGTCACACTCAGAAATTAATCAAATCTATTTTAAAAAATTTGACCGTTAAAAATTTTGCAAAAGGAATTTCAATGGGATTTTTTTAGGCTAATTCGACACAATAACGTAATTATTGCTTAAAAATTGTTTAAATTATCTAGAAAAACATGAATTTTCAATTGAAAATCTGGTTCAAAAAAAAATTTTTTTTTTTTGCCCTACGTCTTTTTTGACTTTTCAAAAGGGGCATCGGACAAAACTTTTGAAATTCATTTGTCGCAGCCTTACTGCAATTTTGGAGATAAAAAAATAGTGTCACTAGTTTGGCAAATCTATTCACAACAATCTCTAACAAAAAGAGACACGAATTACGTTAACGTTCAAATATTTTTAATAATATTTAAATATCTCAAGTTTTTTTTCAATTCATTATAGATCATCATGATAAAAATGTGTGTAAAAACAATGAAACAATGTCATTTTCAAAACAATCTGATGATAAAAAATCTGGTGATAAAGTTTATTCAAATAATAGCCTGAATAATAAACAACGCCGGTCACGCACAAATTTTACATTGGAGCAATTGAATGAACTTGAAAGGCTTTTTGACGAAACCCATTATCCAGGTAAAAGAATTTTACTGTATAAAAAGTATTTATATAAATAAATATAATAGAAAAATTAGCATAAATTTAAGAATATTTTTTTTATATTAATGTTCTTCCTTGCCTTCTAAGCACTATCAAATTTTATAAATAGTTAATGTAATTTAGATTGGGTACCTTGTTCTGTGAACTCTATCGACCTTCTCTTCTTTTTGGAAATTTTGAATGATATTAGTACCAAAAAGTTCTGTTTCAATTTTCATGTTAATATCATTATACTATAAAATATATAAAATGATTTTTATTTTTCTTTGAATTAATCAATTAAAGAACAATATCCTTTTATTATTATTTTTTTTTTAAATACTTTTATATTAGGATAGATCTTTAAATTTGGTGTCGCTTAAGTGTCACTATACAACAACAGACTGCGATACTAAATATTTTATAGTGAAGGAGTACTTAGTTTTGTATAAAATTATTAAAAAAATAAACATGATAGAGCCAAACTGAAAATTGGAAAATTTAAGGTTTATATATCCAGTGAGATAGTATTTTGTATATTGTACAATTTTACATAAAATAATTATAAACGTTATTCTACTTTAACAAGTTTGACTTTAATTATTAACATTTAAAAGGAGCCCGTTTATGAAATCAAGATCAAAACTGAAAATTACCACAAACTCCATTAACTATTGATACCTATAAACCACTAAATTAGAATCAATATTGCTGGATTAACTGAATATATGAACTACATGTTGTAATGGAATTGAATGCACAATGATAATTTTTTATACAAGTATTATTAAACCTTTTTTTATTTGTTTCTAGATGCTTTCATGAGAGAAGAGTTGAGTCACCGATTAGGATTATCAGAAGCTAGAGTTCAGGCTAGTATTTATTTTACTCATGAATATCTTTATGAAATTTTTATCAATGTTTCTGTAGTGTAGTATATGCTTAAAGTTCCATATTCTTTAAAAAACTTTTTGTTATACATTAATATTTACACAATTGAATGGCTTACAATTACTTAACTGTAAAATTCGATTTCATTTATAATATTACCAATTTGAATTAATGTTGTTACTGCTATTATTTCGCTAGTCTTTTCTGACTGGAAAATGAACTCAAATATTTGGCTTAGTATTTAAGAACAATATTTTTCTGGCAACTATTATTTTCAAACTAAAATGCCCATTTAAAATCCATTACATTAAATACCTAATAAAAATTAAAGCATTAATCACCTCTCCTAGAAATATTGAGTTTAGAGCAAAAGTGATCACTTTTCGATTCGATGAATTTTTTGGGTTTCATACAAAAATTTTACAAGAAAGCCGGTTGAAACTTTCGTATAATCTCACAGAAATATGCACAGAGATATTGTACCAAGAATTGCATACCTGTTTGTCATATTTCTGCAAATAATTTTCTTATAATAATATAAATAATCAAAATAACTGGTCTGACATCTTTAAAACATATCTAATCATTAACATAACAAATTTGAAAAAACAAAATCGAGACCCTCTAGGAGAAATCAGGCTCCAAAGTTACTGGTCGAAAAAATCCCTCAAATCGATTTTATTTTCTTAATCTGTGTTATTGTATAATAATTTGATCATTTTCGGTTCAGAAAGTCAAGATTTAATGCTAAATTTAAAAAATCAATTCCAATCATAAATTTATTCGATGTTCTCTATGAAATATGAATTTGGTACAAATGTAACAAAGGAGTTCGTTTACCGAATTTTTAATACGACTACAAAAATGCAAAGAATGGCATATCATTTGTGTTCTCAAAAAAATTCTGCTCGCTAGTAGTTATTGAACGCAAGGAGTTATGAAAACGTTTAAATTTAATAAAATAACCTTTGTATAAAAACATTATTTATTTCATTAATTCTATCAATCTCCATTATTATATCTGATATCTCTTAAGCTATGAAACTATATTTATTCTACGTTTTGGAACCTTAGTTTTTGAATAAAATTTTTCTATATATGGATCGCTCCACAAAAAAGAGTTAAGTCCTAGATAGTCAGGACTCCTGAATTTCTTAATTTTTTTTTTTTAGATAAAGTATAAGGAAAATGCTTACGAACGAATAAAAATATAATCTATGGGATAAATTCTATTTTACCCTTAAAGAAGTTCAGATTAAATTGTAAATAGAAAATTTTAATAAGAAAAGAAAATTGTGATTTTAATTTTAATAGCGAACATTCAGTCGAAATAAGACTCAAAATGTAAATTGAAGTATTTTGAATAAAAACTATGTAACCAAAATAGAAAAAAAATGTTATTTACATCATAAAAAAGGTTGATTAATTAAAAGAAAATTAGTTATAATATATATATTTCGG
Source organism: Culicoides sonorensis (assembly GCA_900002565.1). Taxonomy (NCBI): domain Eukaryota; kingdom Metazoa; phylum Arthropoda; class Insecta; order Diptera; family Ceratopogonidae; genus Culicoides; species Culicoides sonorensis. Next base: position 229,477 of record LN483423.1, read on the forward strand.
AAACATTTTTTTCAGTGTTCTATGTCAAGGCTTTTACTAAATGTCTTTATTTTGCGATCTTAGTTTCACCCTAAACTTAACAATGTTTGATATTGGCTAAAATTGGAATGTCATGTATTAAGTAGATTTATTACTGCTTCAAAACAAATTTATTGTTATACTGAGCCATTCAGAAAAATGATCAAATTAAGCATTTGAAGATATAAAAATTTGATTTGGCAACAAGTACTATACGAATCTTTAACATATACGAAGTTCTACACAGATTTATATAGACATGTACTAATTGACTCCCTTCATTCTTCAAATAACGTTTTCAAAAAAATATAAAAGAAACAATAAATCATTCTAGATAAATACATAAATTTAGAGAGATTCGATTATGTTTCCACTAATATATTTATGATTATTAATAGATATTAAGTGTCAGTAAATTATACGTACATATATTTTTTTGCAGGTTTGGTTTCAAAATCGACGAGCTAAATGTAGAAAACATGAAAATCAACTACATAAAGGTAATTACAGTGAGTTTACATCTAAGAATAAAAAATGAATCTGAAAGACTTGCTATATTTGAAAGCTTGTTTTTAATCTTAGTTTATTTATTTTCATTATCTTTCAAGATTAATTTTTTTACGAGATAAAAATGAGGGTTTAAATTAGTCAACTATACGATTAAATGTTATTACTTTTTATTTTCCTTGGTTTAAATGAGTCATCGGACAAAACGTTAGAAACTTGGTCACTTAATTTGTCTTCTTGACTAAACTCATCATAAAATTAATAAGACCAAATACTTTGAATATATTAATTACTTGAGAACCTTTCATCTCTTTCGACCGATTTATAAAAATAAGGTCCAATATATTGAACAACATTGAAGTAAATTATATTTTTTCGCTTCTTCCTTTTCCGACAGTTTATACGTGTTTTGAAGTGCTTTCAATCAATTTTTTGACAAATCCGTTTATACTTGAGCAAAAAATAGTAATTTAAACCAAAATTGGCGCATTGGTGTGAACAAGCAGCGAAAAGGGATATTTTACTCAGTCCTCTTTCTTTTATAATAATTTTGAATTTTACGAAGATTATGGTGGAAAGTTTTATTTTTAGTGCATTTCGTAAGAAAAAATGCACTATTACAGACGGTTTGTCCGCCGTCACTCTGACACTCTAACACTCTGACACTGATAGCTATTCATAACTCTGGAATGGTCCATCGGAGCGAGGTCGGGTTTTTTTTGTTAGACAGAGGAGGTCTTAAGGATGATTTATAACTCATTAGTTTTGAGATTGGGCTCAAGTATTGGGCTCCAGAGCCTCCAAAGCCTTAAAAACCGTTAAAAACGGTTAAAAATTTTAAAAAATTGCTAATTGCTTTAGTCGGACGGAGAAGTTTATTAAAATGAATTGGCTCTAAGATTAGGCTCAAGCATAAGGCTCAGGAATTGGGCTCTGAAATTAGGCTCCAGATTCTGAAAACGGTAAAAAGCCCAAAATGTTCGATTTTTAAGTTTTTTTCGAAATTTTTTTTTATTAAATTTCAAAATACCGGGTTTTTTTTCAAAATGACGGTTATTTTCAAAATTTATTATATTCAATGAAATGGGTTCCATCGAAATGCACTTTTCTAAACCGCCCAGTGGTTAGAATTTCCCATTTTTTTATTTAATTTGGGTTGTTACAAATGGATTCCAATAATTTTTGTCCGGTGCCCTTTATGAAAAGTTTTTTATTTAAAAAAAAACTACTTATTTGTCTGGATTTAATCTGAAAAAAACTAAAACAAACAAAAAAATTTATCAATTTTCCTTAGCAAAATTTTTAACGGACAAATTTATTTGATTTTATTTAATGCATTTCTGATTGTGGCCCATTTTTTTTTTTGATTTATGTTAATAATAACATACTTTAAAGACAATTAATCAAGAATCAAGCACTAGGGTGCTTTCAGAGAAATTGTCGTGAACATTTTTTTTCGCTTCATTTGCCATTTTGTTGGATAACATAGCAAGACACGGTTTTAAATCAGGCTTCCTATAAGTTTAATATAAGAGATAATATAAAGATGTATCGAACAGTTGCCGTGATACAAACTATAAATTTTCATTGAATTTTGAAAGTTTTATAATAAAGAATCTTTTAGAACCTCAATTTGTTCCAGTAAAATAAATAATACAAGAAATCTTTTTCACGTGATTCGGGATTTCTCAATAGGTTGAAATCGTTTTTTTTGTGTAATGAACACAAATTGAGTTCCTGTAAAGATCTAAACGGAAAGTTGTTTATTTTTAATCAATGTTGTAATGTTACATGATTGTAACCAATTTATGCTGAATATCTAAAAAATAGGATAACTCACCAATTCAATTCAAAAAATACTGAAAAATCACCAAAAATTTATTGCATAACATGATTCAATTACGTTAAATAAATTTAGAGTTAATCAAATAAATGGAAATGCTGAAATAATATAAAGAGTATTACATGTATCTTTATTTAAACATTTATTATTTTTATTTTATTTGCAAAGGGATGTTTTAGGAACGAGTGTTGGAAGTGTAAAACTTTTAAATAAAAAAAAATAAAACAAGGGTGTGATTTATAAAACAAATTCACTTGATTAGACGTTCTGATTTGTTTATGTCATTGCATTTCGTGAAAAATAATTTGTTAAAGTCTTTTTTTTATTTTGGGTGAAAATTTTAAATTCAAAAATTTGGGTACCTTCAAAAGCTATCGTTTTTGAGCTATATTTAAGTTGTCTCTAAATTAAATTTTGATTATTTTTATACTTTTATTATTTACTATATATAGCTATATTCCACTCAATCATAACAGTAAATAAAATTATCCTTATTAGGGGGAGAAGTGAATTTATATTTACTCGTTCATATATTTTTTATCGTTAATTTTATTATAGTAGTATCTAAATTTGTTTCATGTGGCTTTTTGAATATAAATGATGACCCTTTAAAAGATAAAAATATAAGAAACGAGTAGAAGAAATGAAATAAGAGTTAAAATTAATTTTCGGTCTAAATTTTATTATTAAGTTTTAAAGTTATTTTTTTTGCATGTAACCTGCAATCTCTGATTTATACTCTTTATCACTCGTAAATCAATTCACACTTATCCCCTAATTTGCAATCAAATATGGAAATTTGAGAAAATTTTTTAAATAAACACAAAACAATAAACACAAACAACAATTAAGAATTGCATTCAACTGATTTTATAATCAAACATATTTCTAAAATTTTAGTCAAGTATAACATCTTTAAAAACAAACTAGTAGTAAACATTGTAATAAAAAAAGGGTAGACACTAAAATTAATAATAAAATGAGAAATTCTAACCACTGGGCGGCATAGAAAAGTGCATTTTGACTGGATTCGATTGATTAATATTTATTTGTATATAAATAAATGACAAAATTTTAATCAGAAAATTTGTAAACGATACTGATACACTTTATGATGTTGAACATTTTCAATTTTCCTTTTAGTTTTACTTTTTTATTTATAATTTTATTATTCTACGATTTAACTAATTATATTAAATAAATTAATTAAATGTTTTGTAAATCGTTTCTAATCCTTTAGAAACATATTTTGACTCTAATCCAAAGTTTTCTTTACAAAATTATAAACATTTTGTACGTCATTATAAGTATTCTGCTATTATTTTTTTGTTAATTAATTAAGTGAAAATCTTTTTACATGAATCTTCTCCCCATTTAGACGATTTTTATAACGCATACAAAATGGGAATCAATGTAAAGAGGGTAAAAATTTACATTAACACACATAAATCAGTATTTTATTTCATTACAATGTTGTAGTATTCTTAATACTGTTCGTAATAAAATGATCATTACTATGAACGATAGATGTTTATTAACGTGTATTTAAGATGTTAAGTATACATATATTTAAGTTAATTAATTGTAGATAAATTAAAGAAAATAAAATGAGCAACATTTATTGTTAAATGCAAATCAATGCAAAAAAAACGAGCCATTTCACGAAAAGCAACGAAAAGATTAAATTTTTTGGCATTTAATCATTTTAACCTTAAAAGATACAAAATTTTAATTTAATTCAATACAAAATATCCGTACATCATTTTAATGGTTTAATAACAAACATATTGAGTTACTGATCCTTTACTAATGTACATCTTTCTCAATTGAAGTAAATGTCTTTTTGAATGGGAATATTCAAGGCTATTGGCCTACGTTTTTATATTGAATTTCCTTAATAGTAAAGAGGTAGTAAATCTTTGAAATTTCCTGATTCTTTTCTCTACAAACTCTCTCTACGCTTAGCATTAAAAGCGATTTAACAAAATAAATTTAAAAATGCACGTTTTTCGCAATTTTGAAGAGAAAACATCTGTAGAAATGTTTTTTTTTTCAATAATCAAATACATTTTTGAAATTAAATAAGCTCTTATGATTTCATCTTTATAAAAAATGAGTGTTTTTGTTGCGCTTCATCTCCATAGAAATAAAATTCACATTTAAAAAAAATCTTTCCTATATTAATGACTCTCAAGAGACTGCTCATACTTCCCATTATACTGCATTATATTTGATTACATTAAAATTTTATAGAATTTACTCTTACAATAGTAATTTAATAACATTTTTCAAAATGATTTTGCTTGGCTTAGTTGCATAAAAAATTATTTATATTTTTAATTTCAGACATTTTACTTAATATATTTTATCTATGTAATAGGTATTGTAATGTCTAGCAATAGTTCACCTGTTACAACTTTAGAACCGTGTCGGATTGCACCTTATGTAAATGTACCATCAATTCGCAATGTACACAGTTCTACAACACAAACTAACAATATAAGAGGATCCTATTCTCCTGCAATTTTTCCACATTTTGATCCAACTCTTATATCAGCAGCTCACCAGGTAAATATTATAGTTAAAACGCAATGGAAAGTATAAAATAAAATGATTTACAGTATGCAGCTGCTCTTACAGCTTCTTCAAATGGTCTTCTTTTACCACAATACCCATTAAATCTAGCTGCTTTCACCGCAACGCAGAGCAAAAATTCAAGCATAGCTGATTTAAGAATGAAAGCTAAAAAACATGCCGCAGCGTTAGGACTTGATGAAACGACTACTTAACCTTTTTTCTGTTAATTTTAAAAAATTAATGATTTAATTCCAAATGTTTGATATAATAATTTGTAATTTAAGGTAATAAAAAAAATAAATGATAACATTTGCATTGTACATTTAAATTATATTTAAGTCTTCAAATGAATAAAAATCATAAATGAACAAAAATGGTTAAAATAGCTAATATCAAACTGTTTTTATTCTTAAATTTGAGTTTCTTACAGAAAATATCATAATCCTGAAAATTTTAAAAGTATATACACGTTTGGGCTTTTTGGATCTGTAACGGTAAATTTTGAACACTTGAAATTCATTTTTTAGCATCATAAAAAAGATAATTATTAAAGGGAGCTATTTTACGCTAATGTTATAGCCAAAAATAAAATATATAAAATTCATTTATTTTTTTTACCTATATATGTATAATGTAACCCTCCTGGTGATTTTTTTCTTTTTGTATGGACTCCCATTATTTCTATTATCCACGAACACTCGCGCCTAATAGTTCTTTGTATATCTATAACATACTATGGGACTCAAATGAGGTGTCGGTCACATACATAGTAACGCAAAAAATAACATAAAATACTGTCAATAAAAAAAATATATACATAAAAAAAATATTAAAATTGTGTTTAGGAAGTTATTAACTTCTAAAATAAACTTATGAGAGAAGGGGTGGCTAACTAAAAAGTATAAAACAAGCAGTCTGGAAGAAAAAAGCGTAACCACTAAAGAACACTTGTAAAAATAAAAAGTGAGAAGTACGTAAAAAATTGTAAAACTACTAGTTCTTCTAATTATTATTATGTTATTTAGATGAAAACACTTGTTTCTATTTTACCCTCAACAATGAATATATCGTAAATTTTACGACTGAGTGTCTATTAATTGAAATAACTTTTTTACCTAGGCAGTGACACGGACCATAAGGCATGTATTTGACCATGAATTCATGTTCTTTTTCGGAGTTTAATGGTCTTTTTTGGGTAATTTTTATGCTTTGACCATTGAACAGTGGTCTTTTATATGCATTTAATGCCATGTCTTAATTAACGAGGTATCTGACCTCGGATATCGATATCCGACATAGTTATCTGTGCCTGTCTTAACTACAAAAAATTAACAGCTGATCAGATATGTCCATTTAATTTTTTGCATTGTAAATAGAATTGATTCAAAAAAGTAAATTGGTATGAAGAAAATTTTTTCCTGTTTGATTTAGGTATGGGGTGTCTTCGGCAAAGTTGCTCAGAATGATGAGGCAAAAATTTTGGCATGAAAAAAATTTTCCATTTCCTTGGAAAAATTTTGGAAAATCGATTTTTTCATGCTCACCCTATTTTTTTGTATGGACACCTTGTTTTTTTTTGATCCATAAACACTCCCACACTGAATACGAACATAAGTCTAGAACATACTTTGGGTCTCAGATGAACCGTTCGGGCGCTACGCGGTCTTAAAGTGAAAAGTGGAATAAAAATTCACGCATGAATCAGGTGTTCACGCGGATATCTAGTCAGATATCTGATATCTGAGTTGAAAGTGAGATATCGTTCTATGCATTTTGTATGGGATATTTGAGTAGTTATTTGTCAGATAACGACATATCCGACTTTTTGTCGGATAACGTGTCAATTAAGACATGCCATAAATCAGGAAAAAGACCATGACCATTACCATGTATACATGGTTTTTTTGGTCTTTTATGTTCTTTTCATGTTCTTTTATGTTCTTTTCATGTTCTTTTATACATAAAAGACCATTAAATACCGGGTAAGTGTCTTAAATTCCGGAGCAACTATGTTTATTATCGATGCATATTATTTTTTCTTTAAATGAAATGTTTAAACTTTGGCATTAAACAATTGAATCTTTTATTATTAAATTTTATTAACGAATTATTGTTTAAAATATTTAGATTTAAGTCACATTTTTCCTTTTTTAAAAAAAATAACATTTTTGTTTTATGTTGAAGTAATTTGAAGCAAAGTAGTAGAGAATGTTTCAAACTACAACTTTGCTGGACTGAAAACTTTTTATGAAATTTGTAAAAAATTAACTGCCTTTTTTCTTCACCTTTGTTTTATAACTTTTAAGCTTAAATGTTTTCTTTGACCACAGCAAAATATTATCCAAAAATAAAGGTCAAAATGACAAATACATGAAAAATTGTTGTTTTGTATGGGAAATTATTTACCAAGAGAAATAAAAACATTGTGCTGAAGTTTGCCACGAGTTTTAAACGCTTGCTCAAACTCGTGGAGGAACTCATTTACATGACTCTAACTCGTGAAAATTAATATTTGAGGGGTTTCAACTCGTGGAAATGAGTTTTTGATTACTTTTAACTCGTGGAAATAAATTCTTACTATTTTCAACTCGTGAATAGTAAAATTTAATCTCCGAAAACTCGTGGAAATTAATATCCGAGCAATTTCAATTCGTGGAAATTAATATTTGAGCAATTTCAACTCGTGGAAATGAATATTATTTTTTTAACTCGTGGATTTAATATTCGGTGAATGTGGATAATAATATTAATTTCCACGAGTTGAAATCGCTCGGATATTAATTTTTCACGAGTTGAAATCGCTGAATATTCATTTCCACAATTTGAAATCGCTATTAAACTTTACTATTCACGAGTTGAAAATAGTAAGAATTTATTTCCACGAGTTTAATGCAATCTAATATTCATTTCCACGAGTTGAAATCACTCGAATATAAATTTCCACGAGCTAAAATTGCTCGAATATTAATTTCTACGAGTTGAAAGCAATCAAAGATTCATTTCCACGAGTTAGAGTCATGTAAATGAGTGCCTCCACGAGTTTGAGCAAGCGTTTAAAACTCGTTGAAGCGTATTCAAACTTGTGGCAAATTTCAGCACAGTAACACAATTTATTCTAAAAATGCTAATACTTTGTAAGAGTAAGTAACTTTTTTAATATATCGTTATAGATGTTTACATACAAATCAATGATTTTTATGTATTTGCCATTCTCAAAATGCTAAACTTAATTTGAACAGTTTTTAAATGGCTTCTCAAAATTTTTGTATGAAAACCTAAAAAGTGGTCAAATAAAACATTGTAGCTTGCAATACGAGAAACAATTTTGCAGAACAAAGTGAGTTATTATTAAAAATGTTGAAAGTGATTCAAAAACTCCAAAAATTGAGAAAATAAATGACTTGGTCAATTGAAGAAAGTTTTAGCTTATTTCTCTACAAGTTTGATTCAGGTAACTTTTACCTAAAACCCTTTAAAAATAAAAAAAACCTTAATATAATTAACAATTATTAAAATAACCTTCGTGTAAAGTGTTTCCATAGCAAATTTTAGCGAAATTTCTCAATTTGACCATTAAACACCGCTCTTTTACCATGAAACTCCGGTCTTTTGACCATTACCATAGGATTTTTACCCTGGGTCATGTTCTTTTGAACCTGGATTCATGGTCTTTGTATGTTTTATTATATGACCCTAGAAACATGACCATGACCATTAAGACGGGGTCATCTATGGTCCGTGTCACCGCCTAGCTTTGGATGAAGCAACAGTAAATAATTAATATTCTTAAGTTTCAATTTAGAAAGGTTATCAAAAGTAAAAATTAAAACAACTTGTGCCAAACGCCTATTTATGAATATATGTTAATTACAATTGTAATATACAATCATTTTCAATACTTTTTTCTAATTAAATTATACAAAGGTCATTTGACCTTGTTTGGTAAAATCAAAAATAGATTTAGTGTTAAATAAGTAAAAAAGAACGAAATTATCGGTAGTAACTATTATGGGAAACTCTTTAATCGACCTATACAATTCGTCTGTACTAAAATAAAAATAAAACTAAAAATATTTTTTTTTAAACAATGATTTGATATAAAAAAGTTATTAACTCCTTCCGGAACATGGGGTACTATAGGACCCCAATCGAATTTTCATAAACATTTTAATTTTTTGAAATAAAAATATGAATTTCGGGTTGTAATAAGTTAAAAAAGATAAATATACACACATTACACCAATTTTTAGTTAAAAATATTCTTAAATTTAGTATGAAAAACTAATTTAATAAGTATAAATATTAATTAATTTAGTAGGAATTTGTCTGAACCTGGCATGAAAAAACATTTATCCTTTTTTTCAAGTTAGTTTCAAGATCTTAGCCCAATTCTACGAAATAAATGAATTGGGAGGCTTATAAGATGATTTTTTATTCATAAATTTACAAAATATCGATTTTCGTTATAAGTCTTATACCTTGTATGAAGCGCGCGTAACCATGTTATATGAACCGCATAATATGTCATGGTATTTAAATTTTTTTCTATTACGTCGCATAATTCCATATGAAAAGGCGGTCAAAAATAGGTTAGAAATCATCTAATTATGGTTATTATTTGTAAGGAAACTAAGAAAAATGAATTTTCTTCTAAGGTCATAACTTTCTAACTCCTTTGACCAAGAGCATGTTTAAGTTCAAAAAAAAACAAAATTAAGATGTGGGTTTAACCCACTTCTACTATAGCTAGGAAAAACACTAATATATGAAAACGGAAGAAAATTTTCCAATTTAAATGTATTTTTTCTTAGTTTTTTCCACTTTGGAGTAAAATACCATTGTTGATCAAACTTTTTTTAAAGCAATAATTGACCAAAAATGATGTATAAGTCCACATAATTCGCGGGATATCATACGGGATTTTGCCCATTTTTTGTATATTTGGATGTTCTTTGATTATCAAAACAGAAAATACTATAAAATTTTCAACTTCCCTGCAGAAAAACCTTTTAGGGCGCTTTTCAGGCTTAAATTTCCAAGCCTCATATCTACCTTATTTTGAATGCTAGAATAAAAAATAATAAATACTACACAGAAATATAATAGAATTCTTGTAAGAAAGAGGAAAAAATTGGATGACTTCTCGTCTTATGCCTGGTAATAATTTTCTAATTTAAACTGAGGAAATCAAAATCATTGGAACGACATCTAATTATAATTTAATAACACTGTCAAACACGGCGAGGGTCATATCAATCTGATGGGAAATCCTTTTGAGGTCTGATAGTACTTCATAAACCTTGAACTTTCCCGTTTACAGTTTGGCGCTAGGACATCTAGTTTTTTTTTAATAATTTTTTTAAATTTTGAAGATTTCCTCTTATATTTCCTATGTAATTTTCCTTAGTTGTATTAAATGATGATGAATAATTTTCGTTGATTTGAATTTTTTGTTTAATATTTTGCAATATGTGACTTAAAATGATATTAGATTTATTTAGTTTATAAATTTTAACATACTTTAGACCTATTTTAAAGCGAATTTTTTTCGAAAACATTGAAAAATCATATAATTTCCAATGTTTTCTAAATAAGCCATTAACAAAATTAATAAATTTTTATAAAAATGTCAAACTTTATTTTTTTATTTAAACTATTTATTTGTGTAAATAAATATATTTTATTTTTTTTATCATAATTTGCCTGCTTTCGGTGAATTAAAT